>CADEHL010000447.1:0-38931 GCA_902827135.1 Harpagifer antarcticus | reverse complement strand
ACTCACTATTGGGCGTTATTGTCAGAATAATCTATATTTCATGTTGCTGTTTACATTGTGTTTGTGTTGCATGATCTGAAACAATACATATTCTTTGATTACAACTGTGTTCTCACCACAGCTTCATGACAACCCAATACACATATGTTTGCCCAGCTGATCTGCTCACATTGAACCCATTGAACCCTGCACTGCATCAAGAAAGCCTTCCTGAAATAATAAAATGTGAGCGACATCTAGTGGATACATTCTGAATAACACCTTAACACACTAGAGATCTAGGTTGGTTTATGTGGTACATGGCGTTATAACCACTTTTGTTCCACCTCTTTAGTCCTAATCTTGAAGATACTGACGTCTAAGTTTTTTACTTGTTAAAAAATTAGCTATTCTTGGTTTTTAAATATTTCTAACTATAGGCTAATTTGGTAATTGGTGTCTAACTTTTCATTAATGGCCTTGAATGTTTAATATTTGATGATACGTCGTAAATATGACATACATTTTATTCATTAATTGCCGGACAATGCCAATAATTATACTCCATTTAGTGACCATAAGGAAAATAAGTGTTTAGAGAAATATCTTTCAATACAACACAGTATTGATTTAAATAACAACTCTTTAAATATGTATTTATTGTAGGTTTTTTAATCTGACTGCAATAAAAAAATCCCAAAAGGGTGTAAATGTCATATTTTGAGCAAAAGACTACAACGCAAAGGACTCTGGGAATAAAATCAACCAAGGCTGCGCGGTGACGTCATGAGTGAGTAACGTTCATTTACGTCGCCACGCCGCTTGTCAGTTGAGATGTCAGTTGAGCTAAAGTCTGCTGTTTGCTAATTTCCGCGCTTAGTTAACTCAATGGCCGGTTAACAGAAACCCTTAAACACCACCAAATGTAAGTATTTATTTTAATTTAAAAGGCTTAATGCAAAATAAACATCCTTAAAGACAGCGTGTTGTTGGGACGGTGCTGGTCTGTTGTTGTTATTGTTCTGTAGCTGCTAACATATGCTAACAATTAACTTAACGTTATACTCTGATGCTGTTTAACGGTAATTCAAAAATAGAGAACGTTGCCTACGTTACAAACGGTCTTATATAACGGTTCTATTGTCTGATAGCAGGTGGTTAAAAAGATCTAGTGTTTAAATGGATGAGCTAATGGTAGCTAAGACTGCATTAGTTAAAGCCAGAGGTGGAACAAGTACTCAGATATTGTACTTTGAGTAAAAGTAGAAGTACCAGAGTGTAGGAATACTCTGTTACAGTAAAAGTCCTGCATTCAAAATGTTCCTCAAGTAAAAGTAGAAAAGTATTCTCATCAAAATATAGTTAAAGTAGTGACAGTCAAAGTAGTCATTGTGCAGATTGGTCCATTTCAGAATAATATATATGATATGTTTTATAATGATTGATCATTAAAGTGTTCTCAAAGCTGGTGAAGGTGCAGCTAGTTTGAATGACTTTGTAAACTGCAGGTACTCTATATGTAACTTATAGTTTCACTGTCTCCTGTAAAAGTACATTGGTACATTTGCCTGCAAACATGCTAAAAATAGGAGGTCTTAAAGTAAAAGTATGTGTATCCGATGACCGCCCTGGAGCTGTAGCTAACCCCAAGTATTTTGGTTTAGAAAGTTTCCCAAGTTTGCCCAGGATGTATGAGGTTGTTTCTCCCAATCTGCTTATTGGTGAAGTAGCTGTAAAAACCTGTGCATGTTATCTAAGTTGACTTATTTAAAAGTGTGTGTTGTTTGTATCGGTCATGTAGCATGAACAGCTTTTTAGTGTTACAGATATGAATAAGTCATAATATGAACCTTTGTTGTCTATAACTAGCAATAAGCAACGTTCTCAGTACTAAATGCTCTACAACAATGGAAACCAGTGTGACCAGCAGGTTTCCTGTTGACAGCTTAATAAATCCTGTGATGATGTAAGTGTTGTGTAAATGTTAAAGTGGGGACTAACAGAGACTTTCTGTTCCACAGTGAAGCAAAGGAGTAAAAGAGGGACTTACAGATATGGGGGCCCTGATATCCAGATGGAGGGTAAGTGGATGAAAGAGTAAACACAAAAGACACTTTAGGTTTAGGTACCATATAGGAAACGTGTTGAAAGAAAGTGGTAGCATTGCTTTTTATAAACAAGCAAGATAAAACACAATCCTATATCAAAACTAACACAAGTTCTTCAAATCTTAACAAAGTTCCCTTTTAAGAAGAGATTAAGCTGATACAACTGATTTTGTAGACCTGAGATCTTCTGGAAGAACATTGCCTTTCATCACAGGCTTTTCATCTAAAGGGTTGATGAATCATTTGGTGCCAAGTCGTGCATTATGTCGCTCACTGTTAGTCAAATCTTAACATCCGTTGCTAAATATACAGCAACAGAAGTAGATAGTCTGCACTCTATAAGATTCCCCTCGGCCGTGACCACTGACCAGTCAAGTTCTTAAAATAGACATTTAAAGGTTATTGTTTTATTTAGCGTTTGGTCTGCAGCCGTGAACAGACTCCTCAAGTTATCTTGAAAAGAGTTGTGTGACTTTAAGATATCTGCTCATTTCCTTCTGAGTGTATCAACCACAATTGTATTTCACGTCTTAAGCCTTGAAGAGTGAGCTTGATTCAAAGTGGATTTCTGTGTGTGTGTGTGTGTGTGTGTGTGTGGTGTGTGTGTGTGTGTGTGTGTGTGTGTGGGTGTGTGTGTGTGTGTGTGTGTGTGTGTGTGTGTGTGTGTGTGTGTGTGTGTGTGTGTGTGTGTGGTGTGTGTGTGTGTGTGTGTGTGTGTGTGTGTGTGTGTGTGTGTGTGTGTGGGTGTGTGTGTGTGTGTGTGTGTGTGTGTGTGTGTGTGTGTGTGTGTGTGTGTGTGTGTGTGTGTGTGTGTGTGTGTGTGTGTGTGTGTGTGTGTGTGTGTGTGTGTGTGTGTGTGGTGTGTGTGTGTGTGTGTGTGTGTGTGTGTGTGTGTGTGTGTGTGTGTGTGGTGTGTGAGCTGGATGAGATTCATATAGGCCGTCTATTTTTAAAACATACTAGAAAAGGGAGGGAAGGAGACAGAGGGACGGCGAGAGTGAAACCCTTGCTTTTATAATACATTCCTTCAGTGAGGAGGAAGCTTCAGGGATCTGCGGATGTATAGATTTAAAATGTGAAATCACATGAGCTCTTATTGACATTAGCCTGAGATATTTCAGTAAACGAGAAACTGAGACCTTGGAAAGTCACAAATAGCATAAACAGGCGGATTGTTTGCTGTCAAATCACTCAGTTCTGAATCACAAAGTGTAATCTGATTAACCTGACACATTATCTGATCTTTATCCTGAATCCAGACAAAGCCAACCACAGTGGAGCAGCTGGAGAACCATGAAAAGGTACGGAAACCAACATGCGTCTGATTTAATGCACAAGGAATATATGTTCAGTTTCCCATACAGCAGGAGTGCATTCAAATGAAACATAGCTGCCTATTAAACACTTTAATAATGACGAGAACACACAGTACTTTAACTGGGGAGTGTTTTGAAAGCATGATTATTGAATGATTGGATAATCACACTAACCATGTAGCCATATACCAAATTCAATCGGAGAACAATGAAGAATTCCTGAACTCACATTTGGGGAATTCTTACCATCTGATTATTTGTTGCACTGTTCCCTTTGTAGGAGATTAAAGAGCTGGAGGAGTTCAGAGCCAAAAACCAACGTCTGCAAAAGGTAGAGTCGACAACACAGCAAAGACGTGCGTTGATATCCTTCAGCTGTAGTTCCTAATATCTGATCAATGAATCTCTGTGTATCTGTGCAGCTGTGGGTCGGCCAGTTAATTCTCTACTCGTCGGCCTTCTACCTGCTGACCTCTCTGGTGGTTTACTGCCTCTACCTGCCTGAACAATGGTTCCAGAGAATAGTCATGGCCGTGCCTTTCTTCATTTACCCCGTGCTGTGAGTCATCATGTTGTCCGACTATATCCTTCAAAACCATAGGAACAGTTTTAATGTGGCACAGCGCCATCGATGTGTCTTCTTCAAATTTGAGTTGATAACAGCTGCATGGATTTAATACAGCTTGCAAAGTGTGTTTTAGTTTGAATCTGAGGATATCTATTAACTACATCTTCTCTTTGTCCTCCTCGTCCTCAGGGTGTGGTTGATCAGGAGGTTGTTGGTCTTTCTCTTTTCCAAACGCACTGAGCGGAACAGTAAGTTGTCTTTACCTCTTCATCTGTTCATCGATCCGAACAGCTAACACAAATATCATATCTGTTTCAAGCTTTTGTTCATTTTGAAGCCGAACCAAATAACCCTTTGACTGAAAACCACTAACATTAGTTGCATTTACAATGATTTATTTGTTGTGGACTCAATAGATATTTCATCCATTCTTTACATAGGGTTCTTACGGTCATTAACAACCTGGAAAAGTCATGGAAATTCAAAGTGCTAATTCCAGGCCCTGGAAAAGTTATGGGAAACAATA
The DNA here is from genome assembly GCA_902827135.1 of Harpagifer antarcticus. Taxonomy (NCBI): domain Eukaryota; kingdom Metazoa; phylum Chordata; class Actinopteri; order Perciformes; family Harpagiferidae; genus Harpagifer; species Harpagifer antarcticus. The sequence goes on along the minus strand of CADEHL010000447.1, from coordinate 34,434 downwards.
TTTTTCCTAAAGTTTTGAAAAAGTAATGGAAATGTAACTAAAGTTGCATCAAATATAATTTATATTTTATCTAATCGCCGAAATAGTAAGACTATAATGATAATAAATACTGTATCGTAATGAAATGTAAAATGGCATTTAACTGATGAGGTGTTTTGCTGGTGAGAGATTTGAGTGGCTTTAGCGTGTAGGAGCTAGTAAGCCTATTGGATTTGTTTTAGAGAGGCACAACATGTTTCTTATGCAGACCTTATTTTCCTGTTCCATTTTAAAATAAACCATTTTCAGTGGTACGCTGAGAAAGAGTCATGTTTTTTGGTCATGGAAAAGTCAAAAAGTGTATGAACCCTGCGTACAGGAGTAAACTATGCAGCAATTTTATACATGGCTTATTAACATGTCAAACTGGCCTGTGCTGAAACAGGGTCTCCGCGGGGTCTTAAAAAGTATTAAAAGTTGATAAATCAATTTAGCGAAAATGAAGGCTATTAAAAAATATTAAACGGCATTTTCCAAGGTTTTACATTTTGTAGCTTGTCTTCAATAAGTATATAAATGGTCCAGAGAGGTTGTATTCTACAGTCTGCCTGAATGTAATCATGGCGTAGGTGTGTAGTGTGATTCTGTAGTTTATTGATGGCGTCCCGTTGGGTGTGACGTCATCTGAACAGGACATCGCGCGCTCACTGCTTGATAGCGTGTGAAGCTACGTTTACGCCGGTTGCTAAGCAACATCGTTATGGGGAAATGCAAGTCTGCGTCCAAATGGTTGGAAGATAAGGAGGAAGGACAATCAATACTGTGTATAGTCAATGTGAGGTAAAGTGTGTCGCCAAGGTAACCGGTTAAAACTCCAAATGGCGATGAGGTCTGAAAAGGTTTTCCATTGACTTCCTGCATAGACCCTGTGGTAAAGCAGACATGGCTGTTGTGTCTTTAACGTGGAACATGGAAATGAATGACTATTAAGTAAACTGATTACAATTATTGTTATTTTGCCAATTCCTTTTAGATGATAAACTGGAAGAACTAAAGGCTTCCAAAAAGAAGATTGTAAGTGTCCAATTTTCTTGAAATGTAATGTATCTGTCTTTTTATACCGACTTGTTTAAAGAAATGTTGGATGTTATGAGTTTAGTGAGTGTTACTGTTGTCTCTAAAACATGTTTCCAATGTGCCAGGGAGTATTTCTTTCAACAACAACTTGTCAAACAGGAATTGCTGCTTATTTAATGCATCTGACTGATATAGAGTGCCACAGTGACGCGTCCTGAAACCCGGAAGGAAGTTAGCATTTCACCACTTCCTGTTCCCTCGTCTCAGAGCCAACGGGATTTCTCCATAGGATTTGCCCATAGGTCTGTGTTTGACACACATTGAAGAGACGGATCACGTTTTGTTCTACGACATTAAAGCAGTGACCCCACTGGTGATCTCTGAAGAGTTGACGTGTCTGAGAAACGATGGTTGTTACCAAGTGGCTGAATAGGACTACAGAAGTTGTTGAGGCCGTTTTACGTCATTACGCCGAACATGTAAACACTCCTCTAAGTTTGTTTCTGTTCTGCTTGAAAGCAAGTTCCTGCCTCCTGCAAACTGTTAAAACAAACGCTTCAACTCGTTCCATCTAGAATCTGTGTGTTTGAATATGGATCTTAAGTTGGCGTGACGTTGACGCAGCGACCCTGCTGTAGTTCCTTTATAGCATAACGTTAGCATTTTGCTTCTTGCGACTAGATTTATGCTTAGAACATTATAAAAGTAGGGTAGACACAAAACGTGATCCGTCTCTTCAATGTGTCTCAACCACAGACCTTATTTCCAGCTATTTTCCAAAATCCATGGAGAAATTGCATTGCTTTTTTGTCGAAGGAACCGGAAGGAGTTCACTTCCTGGTTTTAGGACGCGTCACTGCGGCACTCTATATAGGCTCATTTTAACACGCTTACAAATCAGCTACTTTTGTTGTATTCTCTTATATGTAATTGTCCTTTTAAACATTTGTGTTTTGCTTCTTTGAGAGCTCATTTGTGAATGAATCAATGGTCCACATTTAAGAGCACAAGGTAAACTTGTACGTTGTTTCCAGCTGGAGGAAGTGATGGAAACGGAGACGTACAAAAACGCCAAACTCATCCTGGAACGCTTTGATCCTGAAGCAAAGAGGAAAGCCGTGAGTGCTGCTTGTGTCATTCGCTGTCTATTGTTGTTTGTTTAGATTGTATATTTTTGTTTTGTTTGCTGCTGTGTCGTAGGAGCTGGAGTCGACTCCGGTGCGTCCTCAGAGGACTCCCAGGCCAGGACAAGGTGCGACTCTCATCCATAACACGACACAAAGCAACACATTTAAAGTTCTTAGTTATGCTGTTATGTTCAGACATCGTTCTTATGTTGAACGTGAACACATTTACTTTGTGAGTAATTATGGGACGTATTTCTTCTTTCATAGCAATTTTCCTTCTTACTTTCTTGCCGTGAAATAGTTCTTAAATTCGATTCAAAGTGGTCTTAAAAAGTCTTACATTTGAGTTGTTGAAACCTGCAGGAACCCTGTTCTTTAGATGGAACTCAGACAAGAGTTATGTGGAGACAAGAGCTACGAAAACCAACACCTTCTCATCAGAATTAAAGTGTCGCATCAAATGGTTGCATCTGCAAAATGACCAGTTTCTATTATTTATTCCTCCTTTTTCGTGCAGAGATTCGACAGAGAGGCGTGCCAATGAGGCCGATGCTGATGGGAACCCCTATTGCGATGGCTATGACTCCCCAACCTGGAGCTCGTCTCCAAATGGGACCGGGGGGGACGCCTGTGGGTAAGAGGGAATACAGAGATACTTCACATGAAGGATGGTGAATCTTCCACACAGCAGAGAGGGCCAAAGTGCACACATCCTGTACTCAAGTAGAAGTACAGATACTCGTGTTTAAAAATACTCTGGTGAAAGTAGAAGTACTGACTAAACTTCTTTACTCAAGTCAAAGTAAAGAGGCTTTGAAATGTACTTCAGTAAAAAGTACCCATAGCTAGCAGCTGTTTTAAAGAGTACCTGACCTCCCTTTATATTAACAGAACAATAATGTCATTGTTAGCTAATGAATGTTTCCATGCTGAACAACGGCAACATGACAACGTTTCCATTGGTCCCTCTTCTTTAGAGAAGACCAGGAAATGATGGATACACGGATCGTGTTCAAATCAATAGGCACGCAATGACTCTAAAGAATAATGATCACGCATCAAACACACATTCAGACTAAAGGAACCAGCTGTTTGGGAAATGAGAGAAGTAGAAAGTACAGGTATTTGAGTTCAACATGTAAGAAGTAGAAAGTACAGGTATTTGTGTTCAACATGTAAGAAGTAGAAAGTACAGGTATTTGTGTTCAACATGTAAGAAGTAGAAAGTACAGGTATTTGTGTTCAACATGTAAGAAGTAGAAAGTACAGGTATTTGAGTTCAACATGTAAGAAGTAGAAAGTACAGGTATTTGAGTTCAACATGTAAGAAGTAGAAAGTACAGGTATTTGAGTTCAACATGTACGAAGTAGAAAGTACAGGTATTTGAGTTCAACATGTAAGAAGTAGAAAGTACAGGTATTTGAGTTCAACATGTAAGAAGTAGAAAGTACAGGTATTTGTGTTCAACATGTAAGAAGTAGAAAGTAGAGGTATTTGTGTTCAACATGTAAGAAGTAGAAGGTACAGGTATTTGAGTTCAACATGTAAGAAGTAGAAAGTACAGGTATTTGAGTTCAACATGTGAGAAGTAGAAAGTACAGGTATTTGAGTTCAACATGTAAGAAGTAGAAAGTATAGGTATTTGAGTTCAACATGTAAGAAGTAGAAAGTACAGGTATTTGTGTTCAACATGTAAGAAGTAGAAAGTACAGGTATTTGTGTTCAACATGTAAGAAGTAGAAAGTACAGGTATTTGAGTTCAACATGTAAGAAGTAGAAAGTACAGGTATTTGAGTTCAACATGTAAGAAGTAGAAAGTACAGGTATTTGAGTTCAACATGTAAGAAGTAGAAAGTACAGGTATTTGTGTTCAACATGTAAGAAGTAGAAAGTACAGGTATTTGTGTTCAACATGTAAGAAGTAGAAAGTACAGGTATTTGAGTTCAACATGTAAGAAGTAGAAAGTACAGGTATTTGAGTTCAACATGTAAGAAGTAGAAAGTACAGGTATTTGAGTTCAACATGTAAGAAGTAGAAAGTACAGGTATTTGGGTTCAACATGTAAGAAGTAGAAAGTACAGGTATTTGGGTTCAACATGTAAGAAGTAGAAAGTACAGGTATTTGAGTTCAACATGTAAGAAGTAGAAAGTACAGGTATTTGTGTTCAACATGTAAGAAGTAGAAAGTACAGGTATTTGTGTTCAACATGTAAGAAGTAGAAAGTACAGGTATTTGTGTTCAACATGTAAGAAGTAGAAAGTACAGGTATTTGAGTTCAACATGTAAGAAGTAGAAAGTACAGGTATTTGAGTTCAACATGTAAGAAGTAGAAAGTACAGGTATTTGAGTTCAACATGTACGAAGTAGAAAGTACAGGTATTTGAGTTCAACATGTAAGAAGTAGAAAGTACAGGTATTTGAGTTCAACATGTAAGAAGTAGAAAGTACAGGTATTTGTGTTCAACATGTAAGAAGTAGAAAGTAGAGGTATTTGTGTTCAACATGTAAGAAGTAGAAGGTACAGGTATTTGAGTTCAACATGTAAGAAGTAGAAAGTACAGGTATTTGAGTTCAACATGTGAGAAGTAGAAAGTACAGGTATTTGAGTTCAACATGTAAGAAGTAGAAAGTATAGGTATTTGAGTTCAACATGTAAGAAGTAGAAAGTACAGGTATTTGTGTTCAACATGTAAGAAGTAGAAAGTACAGGTATTTGTGTTCAACATGTAAGAAGTAGAAAGTACAGGTATTTGAGTTCAACATGTAAGAAGTAGAAAGTACAGGTATTTGAGTTCAACATGTAAGAAGTAGAAAGTACAGGTATTTGAGTTCAACATGTAAGAAGTAGAAAGTACAGGTATTTGTGTTCAACATGTAAGAAGTAGAAAGTACAGGTATTTGTGTTCAACATGTAAGAAGTAGAAAGTACAGGTATTTGAGTTCAACATGTAAGAAGTAGAAAGTACAGGTATTTGAGTTCAACATGTAAGAAGTAGAAAGTACAGGTATTTGAGTTCAACATGTAAGAAGTAGAAAGTACAGGTATTTGGGTTCAACATGTAAGAAGTAGAAAGTACAGGTATTTGGGTTCAACATGTAAGAAGTAGAAAGTACAGGTATTTGAGTTCAACATGTAAGAAGTCAAAGTAAAAAGTGGTCAGAAAAATAAGTAGTGGAGTAAAGTACTGATACTAGAAACATGTACTTAAGTACCGTAACAAAGTATTTGTACTCCACTACTTCCACCTCTGGTGGTGGAAAGCAGATTCTCAGGCGTTCAGGTCGTGGTGAAGTCAAAGCTTCAACCCAGCTGGCTTTGACTCGCTTGTTTTAGACGTCCAAATGTGCCTTTATCCGGTATCGCTCTCCCTACAGAACCTGTCTCTCTCTCAGCTCCAGGAGGACCTCCGGAGAGATCCGCTCTGTCTGCCTCCGTCCTGCAGGGGTCACCGTCCAGGACCCCCTACTCTCCCATACCTGGAGTAGGTAGGTGAACAAAGAAACATCTCCTGTAGCTGTATTCAAGATTCAAGGGACAGTTTCATCCCACAGGCCATAAGACTGTTAAACACATTAACACTTTTGAAAGAACATCCATAACATCCGTTTGCAACTTATATCAATATTCCAATTACTTGTATATAGACTAGGGCTGAACGATATGTCGTGTCATGGTGATAACCGCAATATGCGTATGCGTGATATTCACATCGCAGGGATGTGCGATTTTATAAAAAAATTGTATTATTATATATTTTTTTTTTTCATATTTTCTTTTAGGACGTGCGATATTAAGTAGGTAAATTAACTCAAACACGTCATGTTACAATTATTTTGCGGCTTGCTACAAAAGGAAAACTAGCGCGGCTCTCATGTCAGGGTACTTGAGTGAGTGACATGCTGGCTCTGCACGCACAGCAAACCACCAATCACAAAAAAACGCAATATATATCGCAAGGGAAAAAAATATATCGCAATGTCAGTTTTTTTCAATATCGTGCAGCCCTAATATACACTATTCTGCACGGTTTCTATTATATTCTATTCTATTGTATTTACTTGCACTATTCGATCTGTTGTATTGTGTTGCTCTGTGGGAGGAGCCTGTGACCTCAGATGTTCATTGCCATAACTACACTGTAGCTACGTGCACATGACAATAAAAGCCTTAATCTTGAAGGCTTTATTGTCACGTGCAAAGTAGGACATAAAATAGTGCAAGAGAATGTTTTGAGATGTGCAAGTAAATACAAATAGAATAGAAATAGTGCAAGAGAGAAGTCAATGGAATATGATATATAGATGCAAACAGATGAATGTTTATTGATATTCTTTGCAGAGTTCATTTCTGCAACTTAAGTTTGGGATACAGCTCTTGATCGATATGCACTTAAATATTTAAGATTTTAGAAAAGCACTTTATCCTTCTTAGTGTGTGTGTATTTATTTCCGTGTACTGTTCTTGAAGGCATGCACCCACCCGGTCCTCCGTTAGCGAGACCCATTCTGCCCAAAGACAGAGGAGCGGTGGACCGAGTCATTGAGTACCTCGTAGGGGATGGACCACAGAACAGGTGAACACCCTTTTTAACTTCCTGTTGGGGAAATACTGAGTGTCCTCTTCCAACATGAGAGTAACATGATAACAAAGGTATCCCAACTGTATCTGAGAACATGACAGGATGTGTGATTACCTAGAAGAGCATCAGGACTGTTTGAGGCAGATGATAGCTATGTGATTAACATGAGGATTCAGCCTCTATGGAGAGAGACATCAAGCATGCTCATTTCTGACGTGGAGCTAATCTGAAGTAAACATTGAATACTGCTTTCTATTCCTCCATCTTGTGACTGTGTGACTCCCTCTCTTGGATATCAGCATGTGAAGGACACTGCTCAGGAACTAGTCTCTGTATGTGATGACTCCTTCCATTCTGGAGAGGATCACAGACACATGGATCCTGAGGCTGAAGCTCAAGCCGGGGACCAGTGAGAGTTTTCTAACACAACAAACTCACATTGTCACAAAGCAGGCTGCAGAACCCCCACAGGAGTGGTGTTCAGTATTTCTCAGACCTCCTCTAGCTACATCTACTTTACTAGTGGGAGGTCATAGCGACAGGGATTGAAGTAGCTGCAACAGAAACTATAAAAAAGGGAAAAAGCTGGAGTTCATTCTGCAGATGTCATCAAGATAAAGTACCAATCATAACGTCTAAAGCACCTTATTAAAGTATTCTAGGAAACATCTAAGTACTGAGTGAAGTAGATAGATAGATAGATAGATAGATAGTAGAGGCATTTACAAAATATGTATTTGAAAGTAATGAACACCACAAAAGTATTCAGTCTCTCCATCTCCCTTTGTCCCTTCTTGCTTCCCTTAGATACGCTTTGATCTGCCAGCAGTGTTTCTCTCATAACGGCATGGCTCTGAGAGAAGAGTTTGAGTATCTCGGTAAGAACAGAAACACACCACTGCACTAACTGAGGAGTAACCTCTCAATCAACAGACAACACAATGTAAACTCTGTAAAGTGTTATTCATGTTTTATTATCTTTCCAATGTATTTTATGCTCTTAATGTCTTTCATTTTTGTACAGCACTTTGAATTGCCTTGTGTTGAACGGCGCTATATAAACACACTTGCCTTAAAGTATACAATCTCTCCTTCTAAATGGTTATTATTATCTCCCCCCGCAGCATTTCGTTGTGCGTATTGCTACTTCCTGAATCCGGCCAGGAAGACGCGCCCTCAGGCTCCCAGACTTCCAGAGTTCAGCTACGAGAGGAGGCTGCGAGCCGAGTCTCGATCCCCAGGACCAGCATCTCGTTCCCCCCCAGACACAGAGGAGAGCGCCCCCCCCTCTGGAGGTACGGGAAAAACACAGAAACTCACAAAGTGTTCTCCTCGGCTCTGAACTGATGAAACCGGGTTAGGGCCAATAATAAAACGGTTGCAGAATACAGTGTCTGTTCTGATTGACACACTGACGTACAGAGAAGTAAATCAGGTTTAAATCTGAAGCGAGAAGGAATTGGTTCAGACCGAGATGATGAACATGTCTCATTCTCACCCTGCTGTGTGTACCCTAACAGAGTTTCCGTTAGAGCCGATCAACGTCTTCTTTGCTATTTATTGAGTATATTTTATTGAAAAGTAGCTTTTTAATAAAAGTACATTTGACCCCCCCTATCGCAACATCGTCAGCACTCGCAGAGATGTCATTTTTAAAACATTTCATTTGTTGGTTTTCATCAATTATTTACTTCCATTCTTGAGAGGATCATAGATACATGGATCCTGAGATTGAGAAACATTTGAAGTACGGTATTCAGAAAAACATTTTGAGAAAAAGTCTGAACTCTGAGATTTTGAGAAAAAGTCAGAATTCTGAAGTTTTTAGAAAAGGCAGGTTTTTGAGATTTTTAAGAAAAAGTCAACATTTTGAGAAGAAGTCAGATTTGTTGGAATAAAGTCAGAATTCTGAGATTTTGAGAAAAAGTCTGAACTTTGTGAGAAATTCTGAGATTTTTAGGAAAAAGTCAGAATTTTGAGATTTTTGGGAAAAAGTCAGAATTTTGAGATTTTTGGGAAAAAGTCAGAATGTTGAGATTTTTGGGAAAAAGTCAGAATTTTGAGATTTTTGGGAAAAAGTCAGAATGTTGAGATTTTTAGGAAAAAGTCAGAATTTTGAGATTTTTGGGAAAAAGTCAGAATGTTGAGATTTTTAGGAAAAAGTCAGAATTTTGAGAAAAAAGTCAGAATTTTGAGATTTTTGGGAAAAAGTCAGAATTTTGAGAAAAAAGTCAGAATTCTGAGATTTTTAGGAAAAAGTCAGAATGTTGAGATTTTTAGGAAAAAGTCAGAATTTTGAGAAAAAAGTCAGAATTCTGAGATTTTTGGGATAAAGTCAGAATTTTGAGAAAAAAGTCAGAATTCTGAGATTTTTAGGAAAAAGTCAGAATGTTGAGATTTTTAGGAAAAAGTCAGAATTTTGAGAAAAAAGTCAGAATTTTGAGATTTTTGGGAAAAAGTCAGAATTTTGAGATTTTTGGGAAAAAGTCAGAATTTTGAGATTTTTGGGAAAAAGTCAGAATTTTGAGATTTTTGGGAAAAAGTCAGAATTTTGAGATTTTTGGGAAAAAGTCAGAATGTTGAGATTTTTAGGAAAAAGTCAGAATTTTGAGATTTTTGGGAAAAAGTCAGAATGTTGAGATTTTTAGGAAAAAGTCAGAATTTTGAGATTTTTGGGAAAAAGTCAGAATGTTGAGATTTTTAGGAAAAAGTCAGAATTTTGAGAAAAAAGTCAGAATTTTGAGATTTTTGGGAAAAAGTCAGAATTTTGAGAAAAAAGTCAGAATTCTGAGATTTTTAGGAAAAAGTCAGAATTTTGAGAAAAAAGTCAGAATTCTGAGATTTTTGGGATAAAGTCAGAATTTTGAGAAAAAAGTCAGAATTCTGAGATTTTTAGGAAAAAGTCAGAATGTTGAGATTTTTAGGAAAAAGTCAGAATTTTGAGAAAAAAGTCAGAATTCTGAAGTTTTTAGAAAAGGCAGGTTTTTGAGATTTTGAGAAAAAGTCAACATTTTGAGAAGAAGTCAGATTTGTTGGAATAAAGTCAGAATTCTGAGATTTTGAGAAAAAGTCTGAACTTTGTGAGAAATTCTGAGATTTTTAGGAAAAAGTCAGAATGTTGAGATTTTTGGGAAAAAGTCAGAATTCTGAGATTTTTAGGAAAAAGTCAGAATGTTGAGATTTTTGGGAAAAAGTCAGAATGTTGAGATTTTTGGGAAAAAGTCAGAATGTTGAGATTTTTAGGAAAACGTCAGAATGTTGAGATATCTTAAGTAAGTACTTAACACATAAACAATGTAAAACTCAGTTAATGGGGTTCATTTTTAAATTGCATCAGTTTATAGTCACAGTCTAATGTTCAGTAATTACCGGCTAACGGAAACTCTGGTATCCTCATGTCACTCCTTCTCCTAACCCCATCGTTAAATGCATCTTAGAAAACTGCTCTAGTTGACCTTTTCTATTATTTTGTGTTCCGATTCTTTTCTTAATGATGGCAGCAGAGGTGAGACGCCACCACCTTCAAATATAACCACGCTACAGGAAGCAACGCATTATCATTGAAGAACTACAGCTATCATTAGATCATCTCTCAATAGATAGTGTTTTTCATTATGAAATCTGTTGAGATCACTGTTCTGACTGTCCGTGGTGCTGCAACACAATCCAGATGATAACCAGACTAATACAATAATGCATTTGATTTATAGAGGTGCCTTTCAAGGGTACGCAAAACACAAATATAAATATTTCTTTCATAATATTAACATCACATCACGTAAATTAAAGTGAAATACAAATACTTACTTTTCTTCCCACATATCCTCACTCTACATGAAATGCATAAAAATCTCCATGATAGAATGAAAATAATACATCTTACCTAAATGCTTGTTAGTGTCCTTTTTCAAATCAAGTTTTATTTATATAGCACATTTAAAAGCGATTTTTGGTGGAGCCAAAGTGCTGTACATGTAATAAAAACAATAATTTACAACAGAAATATAAAAGACACAGGGAATAGTCAGGTGTCATACTCCGCTCTGACCAGAAGGCCATTTTTGTAAATGTCCCTGCTGTGGGACTAATGAAGGATTTCTGATCGCAAATGAATCCAAAAAGAACAGAAATCCAACGTTCCCCTGCACATTTCCTTCCTGCGTCCTGTTGCACACTAACTGTTGCGGTACAGTGACCCTTGGTGTGTGTAACGGTGTGATCTTGCATCTAGCTAAGGCTCCGGCTCCGTGGAGTTCGGTCCACAGTTTCCACATCCAGCCGAGTCCAAAGAACCCTCAGAACTGACCTCTGCAGAGCACAGGTTCCCCTCCTCTCCTGCACCCTCTGATCTGGGATCATTTCAATCTGATTTCCCTCGCTGTGTATAATCTATAACACTGTAGAAAGGTTCAACTCTCACTAAAGCAATGATGGGTTTAAGCGGTTCATGGATGTGTTCACTAGAACTGGGTCAAGCAGAGTTTGCAAGTACATTTTTCAGAGGATTACAATTCATCTTGCACAGAAACTGAAACACTTGATCGAGTATAGTCTGAATGATCCTGATGGAAAGACATGCTGCTGTTTGACCCAGATCTGGTCAGTGCTTAAAATATCAAGACGTATTTCCTGATTCACTAATCCACAGAAATTAATGTCTAAACGTCAAATATTTTGCTCATAAAGTGTGATTTTAATTTCCGATCTTTTAACCCCTATTCTGATGATGTCTTTTGTAACCCTTAGATGCTTAAGTGGGTCTTTTTGACCCGGTGAGGTGGTTCTCTTGAAGTATCTTTGTAATTATATATTTTTTTATCATTTCATATTCCAGCTATTCCTCAAAAAACATGTTTTGGATATCAAGCCATTCAAATTTCAAATTTACATTTTAAGAAATTGTAGTTTTTGTATTTCTACCCCAAGCTTCCATAGTGGGTCAAAAATGACCCGCATGCATTTCCTATGGGATCCTTTGATTCTTATCACCTGTTGCTGTCAGGAATACATTCACTGTAGAACACACAGACTACATCACACGTGACACCTCAGGAAGACTAGTTTACACAGCAAGACCTGATACCTGTCAGTATAATAATATTAATACATTATATTTTTATAGGGCTTTTCAAGAACTCAAAATCACTTTACAATATAAGGGAAGGTTAGGGTGAGGGGGGGGGGGTATAGGACTATCAAACTTGATCTACCGGCATGGATTGATGGGGGTGGGGGGGGCTATGAGTAGACAAGAGGAGAAGAGATGAGTTTTGAATAGGGATACTGTGAGGGTCTCAGAATAGCGGAGATCTTTGCATCGATATGTTCAAAACGTTTCTTTTCAAAATGTTAAAAAAAATTAAATATAAAATGTTCTAGTGTGAACCAAAATATAATACTAAATATTATACAAGTGGTTTTTCTTAACCAACATGGCATAAAAACACATATTATTCTAATACGGGTCCTTTTTGACCCACTTATGGAAGAGTGTAGGGTCCAGGCACTCTAAGGGTTCATATGGCGCAAGAGATGTTATCATAACGGCTCTGATTGGCTGTTTTAATCAACACTCATTTACCCAATCCTCGTGTAATTAAAGTGTCCAATAACTCCTTTTTCACTTCTAACTCTTCTTCTTTATTAAACCCTACCTAAACTGCTAATCTTCTTTGATTTAGCTCTGATTTAACTCCCAACAGTCAATCATGTCTTACATTGCAAACAATTGTAATGATCCGGGACGTTCCCCCTCTTTACCTGCTGTTCTCTTTATTTTGTCCTCAGACGAAAGAGAGACGACGGAGGAGGTTAGAGCCACTAAACAAGATGAAGAGGGTGAGAGCCAATCAGAAGAGCAGCTGCCACAGGAGGAGGAAGAGCAGCAGCAGCAGGAGGAAGAAGAAGAAGAAGAAGTAGTAGTTCAGGAGGAGGAAGAGGTGAAATCAGAGCAGAGTCACAGCGCCCCCTGTGAGACAGAGTCGTAATTGCAGAGAGACCAAACTGAAGGTTCTGTTAATGGCCGTGATAGACAGGTGGCATTTCAAAGCAATATACATTAATATCATTCTTTCTTACAACCTTACTTTGGGTCTGAAAACCACTTTTCTCTCCTCAAAACACCATCGAATGAAACCAAGCATGTCGAGGAGATTATGCACTTTGTGAATGGTGCAGAAAATGTTCATTTCTGGCAGAATTATGCAAATCATGTCCAATCAAACGACGATATAGCCTGAAATGACGTCAGCGTATCACGGCCGTTACCGCTCCCCGAGAAGGTGTCAGATTGATGATTGTAGTTTTAAATCTTAAGGCTGCGTCTCCGCAGAGCTGCTGATAACGCTCCTGTTTTACTCACTTTGAAGTATTCTATCATTTAAGGTTTTTAAATGGCTGCTGTTTGATTTCTTTATGATAAGTTTAAGATGCAACCGCTGCGTCACAACAGGTTTGTCGTAAAATGCAGCAAACGTGCTTACATCTTGAATCCTTGAGGGACCCCATTCTGTGTGTGTCTTTATGTTTAGCTTAATATCACCGTTTGTTATGGAACATGGAAGTATTGTGTGCATGTAGACAAACCAGTTGTGAATCAGGACATGCCATCAGTATAATATTACGTTTTAAGGTACTGCTATAGCTTTCTTCACCTCCTATTTTTAAATCTCCTATTCAAGCTTTTAGCCAACTTTTTAAGCAATGTTGGCTCATCTGTACGAGCCGCAGCTGGACGCATTTTAAGTTTTATTTTAATGATATTTTAGCAGCTTTTCCCAGACGAGACGTATCTGAGATTTGAAGTTGACGTTAACCAATGAAAACAGTCCAGATTACGACTGTTTACCGTTCATGCCTTTGTTGGTGAGAAAGTTGCATGCAATCTCTGTAGACCAACTTCTTTCAGCAACACATTTTAACGAGTAATATTTAACGCCCCACTTGTTACTGCAGCGACACAGAACAACACCACAGCCGTCAGTGGTGCAGCAGAAAGTGTTTTTATTTGAGCACAGACGCATGATTGTTGTAGAAACATTCTGTATAACCATCTCCATAGATAGAAACACCGTGTGTACACAGCAGGGCTTATTCGACTTATTCTAACTTAGATTATGGTAAAAAAGCCTAAAACAAATCTACAATTAAAGTACGTTTTTTCGTTGAGGTTCTTGAACCTAAAGGCGTCAGTGTTTTATGAGCAGTGCTAACAATGTCTGAACTTTTAAACGGTAAAGGAAATGAACCGAGTGGAGCTTAATCTATTTATCTGGTTATTGCCGATTAGTGTTCTCAATATAATTTGCCAAACGCACTGTTTTATCTTGATTTGCACTGAGCTTGTATTTATTCGGCCATATTGTGTTTTAATCTGTTCAGGTACTGTTTGATTTGAAACTGTCGACGTGCACACTTAAGCTACCACTGAAACTATTATTACGTCTGGTTTGAGTTCTCTAGAAAGTTCTTTGTTTTATTCACTCTCCTTTTGCTCAAGTGTTTTTAACGTGAGCTTACAGAGTTTACAGTGTGTCCTGCTACTGTAGCAACACACACACATATTTATTTAAACAATGAGGGTCTATGCAAGGGTAAAAACATGGGGCCTGGTCCTAGAAACACACAGACTGAGTGGGCACAACACATACAACTCTATTGAATGTGTTGCCTCTAACGTGATTCATTCTGTGTGTTTCTGGGCTCGCTTCGTCCGGCCTTCTGAATCTAAACATGGTAGAACAAGTGATTTTGGACAAACCTTTTCTTTAGACCTTGAGATGTATTTAAAGTTTCTTGACTTCTTGGCATTTTAACTGAGCTGTGTTTACCTGTTTGATACCAGTGTTAATAACCTTCTTATCCCACTGATGGTGACGACATGTGGAACAAATCCTCAGCTGTCACTCTATTTATGATTTTAAAAACTCCTGCTTTGTCTCCCGCACTGAGTGTAACACATGTTTACTTCATTCTTCCTCCGATAGATTTATCAATTCTCTTTTTCTGCCTAATGGTTGTCATAAAGTGGGCACATTGCACGCTTAATAAACGTTTTTAGCAACAAAGGAACTCGTTTTTCTGATGTTATTCTTACATTCTGTCCATGTCTGCTTCACACATTAATTAAAGTGGACCTATCATGCTATATTGGAAGGCCATACCCATTCCTATACAAAACATGTCTGTGAAGTTTTTTGCTTAAAATACCAAACGGATCCCCCGTTGCAGCCACGCCTCATTCTGTTCAAACCCCTCTGTTGCAGCCTTGTTAGAGAAACGCAGATTTTGGGGCCTTAGCTTGAAAGTAAAAAAAAGAGGAGGCGAAGCTAATGCCTGATCAGAATTCTACCGGAGATAAAGTTAAATTCTGCTGTGATAAAACGCCATCCTGTTCTAAACCACATCAAGGATTACTTCTGAAACAGTACGGAGCTCAAAAGCTTTTTCTCTTGCAGGTTTATCACAAGGTGAGTTCCTTTTTGTATGTCCTGCTTTTTAAACACATGTGCTCTCCAGTACAGGTTAGCTCTGAGTGTTAGCGATGCTAATGTAAACAAAGACGAGATTACGTCCAAAAGGCATTGTTTCTGATAGCAGCTCTCTGTGGGTCTGCTGCCGATTTGACAGATCGGCAGCAAATCTATATTAAAAGATTTGGGTACGGAGGAAAAGAGAAAGGGTTTTATTTTCTGATGCTGCGTGAGTTCCCCGACACACCGGGGACACAGTATAAAAGACATCAAAAGCCCCGCAGGGTTGCCAACTCTCACGCATCTGACATGTGACACACGCTTTCACTCTCAATCTCACGCTCTCACGCTGCCCAAACTATTCTCACGCCAAAAACAAGATGAACCGACGATCGTTTTTGGTTGGTTATTTACAACGTTGAGTTGACAGCTTCTCAAACTGTCGATCTGCCCCCACCACTCTTAACAACGTTAAGAGACAGCAGAGCAGTGGGAGCTGACCCGTATTGCGCATGTGCAGATCTAAGATCCAGTAGAAATGATAAAAAGTAAAAGTCTGCTGGTTATTGTTCTACTAGGCCAAAATAGAGTCAACGAGTGTGTGTTAATTAATATATTTGGCAGTTTGGAGTAAGTCTGTAGATGTGTGTGTGTGTGTGTGTGTGTGTGTGTGTCATGTATAGCTCTCACGATCATTATTTTTGTTGGATACATTTTCCCGGAAATTATTGCGATAAACGATAATATTGTTGCCACTGTTGTATGACCATTTTAGACCACTGACATAATGATAATATATAATAATAATTCAAGTACATCCTTTCTAACTGCTCGCCACATCCTCATGTAAATGGAAATGTATGGAGGTCAGAAAAGTTATGGAGTTCATTTTTGTTTATCATACGATAAGTCAATTAATTGCTTATCAGGCACACAATAAAACAGTGGAAACAAACATGTGTTTGATTTTCATTAGTGAATGAAACTGTGTGCCCTTTATAGTCTGTGTCCAATTTTGTGTATTTGTATATATTGTATATATATCCTATATATATGCTAAGGTCCCGCTGCTGACACGATAGCAGTCATTTCGTGCGCATATGTGTAATTAAACCCATGATCTCAAAATCTCACTCCAGCCAGGTACCCCAAGTTGGCAACCCTGTCAAAAGCTGCATTTTGCATGATAGGACCGCTTAAATATATTAGTTTTAATTCATTACTATATAAATTAGGCTCAAATAAAACTGCATGGCCAGTTAGCAGGAGGGGGATGAGAAAATGTTGTTTGTTGGGATTTTGGTGAATTTTTGAATTGCTCTATCGATACTCAAATGTGCACGCATGCTCCACAAAACACACATATGTACTGAATGCTATCCATTGTATTCTGAGTAAGCAGCATAGTGTTTTCAACTTGAAAAAGTGCATATTTTTGAGCAAAAATGTACCTTGAAACTCCACAATCATGACTACAGTTTTTGCTTGCTATAAAAAAAAAGTAATACGACACAATTTGATGTAACGATGAAGAAACCTCCTTTATTTTTCACTCCATTTCACATCTACACAATTGTAAATATATAAAAAAAAAACAATAAATGATTAGTGCAACATGACCGCCAACCTTTATTGAATTGATAAACAAACAGAAATGGTCTTTTCTCATCAGGAATCAGCCGCCAAATAAATCAAGTTGCCTGAACATGGTACATGGCAACACTGCAGCTTTTATATCGCTTAACAAACCTCCAATTAAAGGTGGGGTAGGTCATTCACTTCAGAAACACTTGTTATATTCCATGGAATGCTCTTAACATCCCGATAGCAATGAATTAAATGCTTTGACAATAAATACATACAAAATGTCATCAGTGGAAGCCGTGGCGCTGTAAAAAGCACGACCAATCATCTGAGCCGGCCCGGCTAAAGTAACTGGATCGCCTACCTGCCTGTCAGCCTTCCATCGGGGCACACACTTATCTCGTGCCCTCATTGGTCATGTGTTCGTTCGTGTGTGTTGGAGGAGGGGCTCTGTGAGGAAGTCTGAAGGAAGGGGCAGGTACTTTCAAATTCTAGCGCACTCAAGCTGGTTTCTCCATTCTTACCTACCTACCTTTAAAGCTGCACACATTATTCATATCATCTTAAATCCAATGTTCCCAAAATGTTCATATATTAAAATGAAATTATCTCCCCAAGACTCCATGCATTTGCTGGCTCTAAATTAATTCTTCGTCAGCTCTGTTTTAGTTTTTACAATATATTTTTAGATTTTCAATCACAGTCCTTTATCAAGGTTGAAAGTCACTTATCGAAAAATAAAACTCAAAACGAATGTGCCCTTCACAAACTGTACAACAGATTAAAGAGGAATCTTCACGACAAAGCAAAACTCCTGACACTATCCGTGAATATTTACATACCTCACAACCATCAAGATGAATGAGAAGTCATGTGAGTGTCTGGCAAAACAAAACAATAACACTTCCAAGGAGAAATACATATTGCCCGCACTCAAAAAACAAGAGTAGGCTATGCCATCTTCCTGGTAATACAATTTGAATAAAATACAATTTAAATAATTCTAAAATAAGTCCTTCCTGTGACCTACAGTAGTGAGAGAATTATTTTTCTATTCAGCCAAAAATATTAAGGGATTTATTTGCCTAATTGCATCCATTGTTAAATAGTCCTCAGAACAGCGGACATACAAACGTTCTCATGATTGACCCAAAACGTATTCGAGCTGCCAAATTATAAATAAGAGTAATTATAAGTAATAAGAGTAATAGAGTTGGGAAGGAATGAGTCCTAAAACCCGGAAATGAGTCAGCATTTTACCACTTCCACTTCCTTTGTCTCAGAGTCACCGTATTTATGTTGACAAAGATAATGAAATACAATCTGTGGTTAACCCAAGCTGAAGAGATTTTAAACTTGTTGTGTTACGACATTCAATAAGTATGTAAATTACCCACTAAACGTCATTGTAGCCTAACATTAGCCGCTGTTAGTTTGGCGGTGGTGAAGTCATGTGACCGTGCTGTAGTTCCTTTATAGCCCAACATTAGCCGCCGTTAGCTTAACGGTGGTGACGTGAAGTCCTGTGACCGTGCTGTAGTTCCTTTATAGCCCAACATTAGCCGCCGTTAGCTTAACGGTGGTGACGTGAAGTCCTGTGACCGTGCTGTAGTTCCTTTATAGCCCAACATTAGCCGCCGTTAGCTTAGCGGTGGTGACGTGAAGTCATGTGACCGTGCTGTAGTTCCTTTATAGCCCAACATTAGCCGCCGTTAGCTTAGCGGTGGTGACGTGAACTCATGTGACCGTGCTGTAGTCCTTTATAGCCCAACATTAGCCGCCTTTAGCTTAGCGGTGGTGACATGAAGTCATGTGACCGTGCTGTAGTTCCTTTATAGCCCAACATTAGCCGCCGTTAGCTTAGCGGTGGTGACGTGAACTCATGTGACCGTGCTGTAGTTCCTTTATAGCCCAACATTAGCCGCCTTTAGCTTAGCGGTGGTGACATGAACTCATGTGACCCTGCTGTAGTTCCTTTATAGCCCAACATTAGCCGCCTTTAGCTTAGCGGTGGTGACGTGAAGTCATGTGACCGTGCTGTAGTTCCTTTACTGCCTAACGTTAACTTTTTACTTAAAACAACATATAGATATATAAACGTGTCTTTTTTCTGTAATAGCCCAAAATTCAGCGTAAAAACCCTATTGCTTTGGTTTTTTTAATACTAGAAAAACAAAATCACTGCGTCTCTTAGCAATAAAACTCTGTACAAAGTAAATCAAATAACTTCAAGTAGGCTATGACTCATGTAGATCAAGATACGTGTGCCTTTAAAATGCAACTTTAAAACAACCTGAACACATGGTAAACACTTATTTTTCCCGATGCGTCTCCAGGAGAAAACGCAGTCCTCGGTGTGTGTGTGTGTGTGTGTGTGTCTCTACAGCGTGTTGAGCTCGATGAGTCTGCCAGCAAACACTGCGAGCGTCCCGATGATACACACAGCCATGAACACACACAGCAGGATGTGGTCCAGCACCATGGCAACAAACTTCCACTCCTCTGCAGCCTGGAGGAGGAGAAAGTGCACACATCCTTTACTCAAGTAGAAGTACAGATACTCATGTTTAAAAAAACTCTGGTAAAAGTAGAAGTACTGACTAAACTTCTTTACTCAAGTCAAAGTAAAGAGGCTTTGTAAAAGTACCCATAACTAGCAGCTGCTTTAAAGAGTACCTGACCTCCCTTTATATTAATAGAACAATAATGTCATTGTTAGCTAATGAATGTTTCCATGCTGAACAACGGCAACATGACAACGTTTCCATTGGTCCCTCTTCTTTAGAGAAGACCAGGAAATGATGGATACACGGATCGTGTTCAAATCAATAGGCACGCAATGACTCTAAAGAATAATGATCACGCATCAAACACACATTCAAACTAAAGGAACCAGCTGTTTGGGAAATGAGAGAAGAAGAAAGTACAGGTATTTGAGTTCAACATGTGAGAAGTAGAAAGTACAGGTATTTGGGTTCAACATGTAAGAAGTAGAAAGTACAGGTATTTGAGTTCAACATGTAAGAAGTAGAAAGTACAGGTATTTGAGTTCAACATGTAAGAAGTAGAAAGTACAGGTATTTGGGTTCAACATGTAAGAAGTAGAAAGTACAGGTATTTGAGTTCAACATGTAAGAAGTAAAAAGTACAGGTGTGTGTGTTCAACATGTAAGAAGTAGAAAGTACAGGTATTTGAGTTCAACATGTGAGAAGTAAAAGTAAAAAGTCGTCAGAAAAATAAGTAGTGGGGTAAAGTACTGATACCAGAAAAATGTACTTCAGTACAGTAACGAAGTATTTGTAGAGATCATTTTACTTACTTATGCAATTCAAAATGCAATTTATTCACTTGTTCTTGATGCAGATATAATTATTTATTTTTGTATATTTTGCACACAATATTTTGACTGCTACACAGCTTGGTGGAGGCGTTTAGCTTTGTGTGTTGTTACATATGGATGGTGTTGGAGCTATATATTATTTAATAGTTTAACATTTGTTTTCTTGTTGTTTTTGTGTATAGTAAATGTTCTATTCTTTAGTGATATTATTGCAATTAGTTAAAGTAGTTTTATGCTTTTCTATGGAAGGCAGTTTTGGGCACTGGGTAGAGCACCTGGTGTAATTGTAAGAAAGAAAGCCATAGGCAAGGCTTAAGGAACGTAAACCTGTTCATTGTTCCTTTGTGATAGGAATAAAATGCACAGAACTGACGATCTTGTAAGATTCGCTATCTGGTGCCTCAGCGGCAGTTTACTTTTAAGCTATGATGTTCGCCGCTACAGATGGTTTTATGAATTGTATAAACTTGTATATGTTCAAATGCTTCCTGTCTTACGTTGTTAGACTCCTCGTCTGCTTTCATGGTCTCTGCGATGTACTTCACTCCTTCGATGGCGCTGCGGACGTCGGGGTTTTTAGTGATGGGAGACTGGTACGGGACGCTGGTGGGGCCGAGGTTTCCTGAAGAGGAGACACAGGTAGAGAAACATGTGAATGCACAGAGAGACACTGCATCCTGGCACCTGCAGAGTACATGTATTTGATTGAGGCAAGAGTACTGGACTTAAACTCCCACTGTGCATTTTACATTTATGTTCAATTTAATATTGAATAATTAATCATTATTATTTGTTACTGGACATTTGTATATCCACATGTATATCTTTTTTTACTTTTTAATGGTATTTTATTTCTATTTCAAACATATTTTGGACTGTTTATTTCTAGTGTCTTAATTTATCTTATGTACATTGCCTTGTTTTTTTATGTTGCTGCAACGCAAACAAATTGGGATCAATAAAGTTCTCTCTCTCTCTCTCTCTCTCTCTCTCTCCTCTCTCTCTCTCTCTCTCTCTCTCTCTCTCTCTCTCTCTCTCTCTCTCTCTCTCTCTCTCTCTCTCTCTCTCTCTCTCTCTCTCGTATCCCCACAAACCATCAAGATACGAATATTGTACTTCTATACAGTGTAGACTCTTCTTGCACTATTTCTATTTTATTTGTATATACTTGCACATCTAAAAACATTCTCTTGCACACTATTGTATCTGTATTATCTGTTGTATCTGTTATTTGTTCTATGTCCTATGATGCATTGCTGAAGGAGCCCTATCTTCACTGTAGCTAATGTGAAAATGACGATAAAGCCCTGAATCTTGCAGGTACATTATCTCCAAAGAAGCCAAAGCACTTCAAGTGCTGGTGCATTAGTTTCCAATGAGCTAAAACCTTTACGTTTAAAACAAATCTGCGGCCTTACCTGAGATGTCGGAGATGTCCATGTCCGTTGGGAACGATCTCTTCTGCCGGATCTCCTGCCCGGGACGCTTCATCGTGGAGAAGAACATCATGTTGGGAATGGTTTCTATGAACACCTGAGAGACATCCACAAGCACCAGGTATCCATTACATTTAATAACACTTCTTCAGTCTGAGATACTTCTAGTTATCTTTAAGGTCCCCGATGATACTGTTTCTCATCAATATATTATAGGTCTCAGATATATACAGAGCCTGTCTCTGATTGGCTGAAACACCAAACAGATCATTGCAGCATTACCCATAATCCCCTCTGTTTCAGCCCTGTTTCCAAAGTGCTGATTCTCTGTCTGTTACTTTAGATGAAAATAAGGAGCCCCTCCCCACGCCCCTCTGAGAGAGATTTGGTTACAAAGAACTCAATGGTGCTCTAGGACAGTGGTTCTCAACTGGTGGGTCGCGACCCAAAAGTGGGTCGCGACCCAAAAGTGGGTCGCGGACCCGTTTCCAGTGGGTCGCGGATGTGTGAGTGAAGAACAAATAATTGAAAAAAAAAAAATTGGAATTATTATTTTTTTTTTTGGGAGAAAAAGTCAAACTTCTATTTTGAAGGCCCGATTTTCTAACGCTGTGCATGCAGTCGGCGTTTGACTGGATGTTCCGGAGACCATAAACGGTTTTGAAAACTTCTGTCACGTAGTGATCATCTTCTCAATAAAATATCTTTGCTGATGTTTTTTCGAGTCTTCTGGCCTTTGATCAGAATCAAGATTGTTGCCGGAAGTCCCCACAGGGAATAACTTAGCGGTAGAACTATTCTTTATACATCCATGGGTACAACTTCCGATAGAAATGAACACATAATGAAATATGACCCCCGGTTTCATGATTGACGGGTCACAGAACAATGGGAGCTATCTACCCTTACCCACAATTTAAAGTCACACAGACTCTCTCCTCTTTACTCTTCTCGCAGCAAGATGTCAGAACAAAGTGAAAAACAAACAATGGCATAAAATATTATTAATATGTCGGGTAGTGATAGATTTATTTATTTTCTTCTCAGAGTGTACCAGAATGCATAGTTTATGTTAGTATTTCTAAAAATCTCCTGGGGGAGAATCCCCCCAGACCCCCTGCTGGGGTTGGGTTTTCAGCATGCGCCTTTTTATATAGTTCAGCTTTAATTCCATCATCTCATTAAACCTTTTTTAAAAGCATACTTTAGTTCTGTGAAGGGATATAAGGGATATATGCACTGTACTTCACTTTTATTAATATTGTATGCTGAGAAGCGTATATATTACAGCACGATTTTTGTTGAATAGATTTGAGTGCTTCAAAATGTTGGGTCGCGATTTACTGACCAAGAAAAAAGTGGGTCCCGAGGCCTGACCAGTTGAGAACCACTGCTCTAGGAGGAGATTCAGGTGATAAGGGGGGGGGGGGGGTTACCTTGGTTGCTGATTGGCTAATGGTGACACAAGACAACACATCGTTATGACATCATAAAGTGACCAAAATCTGATCAGCTCATTTTCAGACAGGTTTTTATAGAAATGGATCAAAAAGAGAGAAAATCTTTGTTCCTGAAACTTTCAGAGTCTCTTTCCACAGAGGGGACACATGTTGATGTAGAAGAGACATGAAGAAGAGGGGACACATGTTTAGGGACATGTATGAAAGAGACATGAAGAAGAGGGGACACATGTTGATGTAAGAAGAGACATGAAGAAGAGGGGACACATGTTGATGTAGAAGAGACATGAAGAAGAGGGGACACATGTTGATGTAGAAGAGACATGAAGAAGAGGGGACACATGTTGATGTAAGAAGAGACATGAAGAAGAGGGGACACATGTTGATGTAGAAGAGACATGAAGAAGAGGGGACACATGTTGATGTAGAAGAGACATGAAGAAGAGGGGACACATGTTGATGTAGAAGAGACATGAAGAAGAGGGGACACATGTTGATGAAGAAGAGACATGAAGAAGAGGGGACACATGTTGATGTAGAAGAGACATGAAGAAGAGGGGACACATGTTGATGTAGAAGAGACATGAAGAAGAGGGGACACATGTTGATGTAGAAGAGACATGAAGAAGAGGGGACACATGTTGATGTAGAAGAGACATGAAGAAGAGGGGACACATGTTGATGTAGAAGAGACATGAAGAAGAGGGGACACATGTTGATGTAGAGGAGACATGAAGAAGAGGGGACATATGTTGATGTAGAAGAGACATGAAGAAGAGGGGACACATGTTGATGTAGAAGAGACATGAAGAAGAGGGGACACATGTTGATGTAGAAGAGACATGAAGAAGAGGGGACACATGTTGATGTAGAAGAGACATGAAAGAAGAGGGGACACATGTTGATGTAGAGGAGACATGAAGAAGAGGGGACACATGTTGATGTAGAAGAGACATGAGAAGAGGGGACACATGTTGATGAAGAAGAGACATGAAGAAGAGGGGACACATGTTGATGTAGAAGAGACATGGAGAAGAAGGGACACATGTTGATGTAGAAGAGACATGGAGAAGAGGGGGACACATGTTGATGTAGAAGAGACATGGAGAAGAGGGGACACATGTTGATGTAGAAGAGACATGAAGAAGAGGGGACACATGTTGATGTAGAAGAGACATGAAGAAGAGGGGACACATGTTGATGTAGAAGAGACATGAGGAAGAGGGGAACATGTTGATGTAGAAGAGACATGAAGAAGAGGGGACACATGTTGATGTAGAAGAGACATGGAGAAGAGGGGACACATTTGATGTAGAAGAGACATGAAGAAGAGGGGACACATGTTGATGTAGAAGAGACATGAAGAAGAGGGGACACATGTTGATGTAGAAGAGACATGAGAAGAGGGGACACATGTTGATGTAGAAGAGACATGAGGAAGAGGGGACACAGTGTTGATGTAGAAGAGACATGAGGAAGAGGGGACACGTGTTGATGTAGAAGAGACATGAAGGGGACACATGTTGATGTAGAAGAGACATGAAGAAGAGGGGACACATGTTGATGTAGAAGAGACATGAAGAAGAGGGGACCATGTTGATGTAGAAGAGACATGGAGAAGAGGGGACACATGTTGATGTAGAAGAGACATGGAAGAAGCAGGGGGACACATGGTTGATGTAGAAGAGACATGAAGAAAGAGGGGACCATGTTGATGTAGAAGAGACATGAAGAAGAGGGGACACATGTTGATGTAGAAGAGACATGAAGAAGAGGGGACGCATGTTGATGTAGAAGAGACATGAGAAAGGGGGACGCATGTTGATGTAGAAGAGACATGAAGAAGAGGGGACACATGTTGATGTAGGAGAGACATGAAGAAGAGGGGACACATGTTGATGTAGAAGAGACATGAAGAAGAGGGGATGCATGTTGATGTAGAAGAGACATGAAGAAGAGGGGACGCATGTTGATGTAGAAGAGACATGAAGAAGAGGGGACACATGTTGATGTAGAAGAGACATGAAGAAGAGGGGACACATGTTGATGTAGAAGAGACATGAAGAAGAGGGGACACATGTTGATGTAGAAGAGACATGGAGAAGAGGGGACACATGTTGATGTAGAAGAGACATGGAGAAGAGGGGACACATGTTGATGTAGAAGAGACATGGAGAAGAGGGGACACATGTTGATGTAGAAGAGACATGAAGAAGAGGGGACACATGTTGATGTAGAAGAGACATGAAGAAGAGGGGACACATGTTGATGTAGAAGAGACATGAGGAAGAGGGGACACATGTTGATGTAGAAGAGACATGAAGAAGAGGGGACACATGTTGATGTAGAAGAGACATGGAGAAGAGGGGACACATGTTGATGTAGAAGAGACATGAAGAAGAGGGGACACATGTTGATGTAGAAGAGACATGAAGAAGAGGGGACACATGTTGATGTAGAAGAGACATGAGGAAGAGGGGACACGTGTTGATGTAGAAGAGACATGAAGAAGAGGGGACACGTGTTGATGTAGAAGAGACATGAGGAAGAGGGGACACATGTTGATGTAGAAGAGACATGAAGAAGAGGGGACACATGTTGATGTAGAAGAGACATGAAGAAGAGGGGACACATGTTGATGTAGAAGAGACATGGAGAAGAGGGGACACATGTTGATGTAGAAGAGACATGGAGAAGAGGGGACACATGTTGATGTAGAAGAGACATGGAGAAGAGGGGACACATGTTGATGTAGAAGAGACATGAAGAAGAGGGGACACATGTTGATGTAGAAGAGACATGAAGAAGAGGGGACACATGTTGATGTAGAAGAGACATGAAGAAGAGGGGACACATGTTGATGTAGAAGAGACATGAAGAAGAGGGGACGCATGTTGATGTAGAAGAGACATGAAGAAAAGGGGACGCATGTTGATGTAGAAGAGACATGAAGAAGAGGGGACGCATGTTGATGTAGAAGAGACATGAAGAAGAGGGGACACATGTTGATGTAGGAGAGACATGAAGAAGAGGGGACACATGTTGATGTAGAAGAGACATGAAGAAGAGGGGACGCATGTTGATGTAGAAGAGACATGAAGAAGAGGGGACACATGTTGATGTAGAAGAGACATGAAGAAGAGGGGACACATGTTGATGTAGAAGAGACATGAAGAAGAGGGGACACATGTTGATGTAGAAGAGACATGAAGAAGAGGGGACACATGTTGATGTAGAAGAGACATGAAGAAGAGGGGACACATGTTGATGTAGAAGAGACATGAAGAAGAGGGGACACATGTTGATGTAGAAGAGACATGAAGAAGAGGGGACACGTGTTGATGTAGAAGAGACATGAAGAAGAGGGGACACGTGTTGATGTAGAAGAGACATGGAGAAGAGGGGACACATGTTGATGTAGAAGAGACATGAAGAAGAGGGGACACATGTTGATGTAGAAGAGACATGGAGAAGAGGGGACACATGTTGATGTAGAAGAGACATCTCTATCCATCATCTAAACAACAGGAGACCTTTAATAAGACACGGTGGGACCGGGCACCTTGCGTATCCAGTTGGGCATGGTGTGTGTGCTGGGCGAGCGGTGGTGTGTGTTGATGACGATGACGGTGATGATGATGGAAGCGATGACGAAGACCATGGTGAACAACATGTACTTCCCGATGAGAGGAACAGCGCTGGAGGTGGAGGGGATGAGTTCAACGATCACCAGCAGGAACACAGTGAGGGACAGCAGGACGGAGATGGAGAGCGTCATCTTCTCACCTGCACACACACACACACACACACACACACACACACACACACCACACACACACACACACACACACACACACACACACACACACACACACACACACACACACACACACACACACACACACACACACACACACACACACACACACACACACACACACACACACACACACACACACATACCTTTGTCTCAGTGGACTTCACAGTTTGTACAGAATATCAGTATGACAATACGACACCCTCTGTCCTTAGACCCTCTGTCCTCAGACCCTCTGTCCTTAGACCCTCTGTCCTTAGACCCTCTGTCCTTAGACCCTCTGTCCTTAGACCCTCTGTCCTTAGACCCTTTGTCCTTAGACCCTCTGTCCTTAGACCCTCTGTCCTTAGACCCTTTGTCCTTAGACCCTCTGTCCTTAGACCCTTTGTCCTTAGACCCTTTGTCCTTAGACCCTCTGTCCTTAGACCCTTTGTCCTTAGACCCTCTGTCCTTAGACCCTTGTCCTTAGACCCTTGTCCTTAGACCCTCTGTCCTTAGACCCTCTGTCCTTAGACCCTTTGTCCTTAGACCCTCTGTCCTTAGACCTTTGTCCTTAGACCCTCTGTCCTTAACCTTGTCTTAGACCCTCTGTCCTTAGACCCTCTGGTCCTTAGACCCTCTGTCCTTAGACCCTCTGTCCTTAGACCCTCTGTCCTTAGACCCTTTGTCCTTAGACCCTCTGTCCTTAGACCCTCTGTCCTTAGACCCTTTGTCCTCAGACCCTCTGTCCTTAGACCCTTTGTCCTTAGACCCTCTGTCCTTAGACCCTCTGTCCTTTGACCCTCTGTCCTTAGACCCTCTGTCCTTAGACCCTTTGTCCTTAGACCCTCTGTCCTTAGACCCTTTGTCCTTAGACCCTCTGTCCTTAGACCCTCTGTCCTTAGAACCCTCTGTCCTTAGACCCTCTGTCCTTAGACCCTCTGTCCTTAGACCCTCTGTCCTTAGACCCTTTGTCCCTTAGACCCTCTGTCCTTAGACCCTCTGTCCTTAGACCCTCTGTCCTTAGACCCTCTGTCCTTAGACCCTCTGTCCTTAGACCCTTGTCCTTAGACCCTCTGTCCTTAGACCCTCTGTCCTTAGACCCTTTGTCCTTAGACCCTCTGTCCTTAGACCCTTTGTCCTTAGACCCTCTGTCCTTAGACCCTCTGTCCTTTGACCCTCTGTCCTTAGACCCTCTGTCCTTAGAACCCTTTGTCCTTAGACCCTCTGTCCTTAGACCCTTTGTCCTTAGACCCTCTGTCCTTAGACCCTCTGTCCTTAGACCCTTTGTCCTCAGACCCTCTGTCCTTAGACCCTTTGTCCTTAGACCCTCTGTCCTTAGACCCTCTGTCCTTTGACCCTCTGTCCTTAGACCCTCTGTCCTAGACCCTTTGTCCTTAGACCTCTGTCCTTAGACCCTTTGTCCTTAGACCCTCTGTCCTTAGACCCTCTGTCCATAGACCCTCTGTCCTTAGACCTTCGTCCTTAGACCCTCTGTCCCTTAGACCCTCTGTCCTTAGACCCTCTGTCCTTAGACCCTCTGTCCTTAGACTCTCTGTCCTTAGACCCTCTGTCATTAGACCTTTGTCCTTAGACCCTCTGTCCTTAGACCCTCTGTCCTTAGACCCTTTGTCCTCAGACCCTCTGTCCTTAGACCCTTTGTCCTTAGACCCTCTGTCCTTAGACCCTCTGTCCTTAGACCCTCTGTCCTTAGACCCTCTGTCCTTAGACCCTTTGTCCTTAGACCCTCTGTCCTTAGACCCTTTGTCCTTAGACCCTCTGTCCTTAGACCTCTGTCCTTAGACCCTTTGTCCTCAGACCCTCTGTCCTTAGACCCTTTGTCCTTAGACCCTCTGTCCTTAGACCCTCTGTCCTTTGACCCTCTGTCCTTAGACCCTCTGTCCTTAGACCCCTTTGTCCTTAGACCCTCTGTCCTTAGACCCTTTGTCCTTAGACCCTCTGTCCCTTAGACCCTCTGTCCTTAGACCCTTTGTCCTTAGACCTCTGTCCTTAGACCCTCTGTCCTTAGACCCTCTGTCCTTAGACCCTTTGTCCTTAGACCCTCTGTCCTTAGACCCTCTGTCCTTAGACCCTTTGTCCTTAGACCCTCTGTCCTTAGACCCTCTGTCCTTAGACCCTCTGTCCTTAGACCCTCTGTCCTTAGACCCTCTGTCCTTAGACCCTCTGTCCTTAGACCCTTTGTCCTCAGACCCTCTGTCCTTAGACCCTTTGTCCTTAGACCCTCTGTCCTTAGACCCTCTGTCCTTTGACCCTCTGTCCTTAGACCCTCTGTCCTTAGACCCTTTGTCCTTAGACCCTCTGTCCTTAGACCCTTTGTCCTTAGACCCTCTGTCCTTAGACCCTCTGTCCTTAGACCCTTTGTCCTCAGACCCTCTGTCCTTAGACCCTTTGTCCTTAGACCCTCTGTCCTTAGACCCTCTGTCCTTTGACCCTCTGTCCTTAGACCCTCTGTCCTTAGACCCTTTGTCCTTAGACCTCTGTCCTTAGACCCTTTGTCCTTAGACCCTCTGTCCTTAGACCCTCTGTCCTTAGACCCTTTGTCCTTAGACCCTCTGTCCTTAGACCCTCTGTCCTTAGACCCTCTGTCCTTAGACCCTCTGTCCTTAGACCCTCTGTCCTTAGACCCTCTGTCCTTAGACCCTTTGTCCTTAGACCCTCTGTCCTTAGACCCTCTGTCCTTAGACCCTTTGTCCTCAGACCCTCTGTCCTTAGACCCTTTGTCCTTAGACCCTCTGTCCTTAGACCCTCTGTCCTTTGACCCTCTGTCCTTAGACCCTCTGTCCTTAGCCCCTTTGTCCTTAGACCTCTTGTCCTTAGACCCTTTGTCCTTAGACCCTCTGTCCTTAGACCCTCTGTCCTTAGACCCTCTGTCCTCAGACCCTCTGTCCTTAGACCCTTTGTCCTTAGACCCTCTGTCCTTAGACCCTCTGTCCTTTGACCCTCTGTCCTTAGACCCTCTGTCCTTAGACCCTTTGTCCTTAGACCCTCTGTCCTTAGACCCTTTGTCCTTAGACCCTCTGTCCTTAGACCCTCTGTCCTTAGACCCTTTGTCCTTAGACCCTCTGTCCTTAGACCCTCTGTCCTTAGACCCTCTGTCCTTAGACCCTCTGTCCTTAGACCCTCTGTCCTTAGACCCTCTGTCCTTAGACCCTCTGTCCTTAGACCCTTTGTCCTTAGACCCTCTGTCCTTAGACCCTTTGTCCTTAGACCCTCTGTCCTTAGACCCTCTGTCCTAGACCCTTTGGTCCTTAGACCCTCTGTCCTTAGACCCTCTGTCCTTAGACCCTCTGTCCTTAGCACCCTCTGTCCTTAGACCCTCTGTCCTTAGACCCTCTGTCCTTAGACCCTCTGTCCTTAGACCCTCTGTCCTTAGACCCTTTGTCCTTAGACCCTCTGTCCTTAGACCCTCTGTCCTTAGACCCTTTGTCCTCAGACCCTCTGTCCTTAGACCCTTTGTCCTTAGACCCTCTGTCCTTAGACCCTCTGTCCTTTGACCCTCTGTCCTTAGACCCTCTGTCCTTAGACCCTTTGTCCTTAGACCCTCTGTCCTTAGACCCTCTGTCCTTAGACCCTCTGGTCCTTAGACCCTCTGTCCTTAGACCCTTTGTCCTCAGACCCTCTGTCCTTAGACCCTTTGTCCTTAGACCCTCTGTCCTTAGACCCTCTGTCCTTTGACCCTCTGTCCTTAGACCCTTTGTCCTTAGACCCTTTGTCCTTAGACCCTCTGTCCTTAGACCCTTTGTCCTTAGACCCTCTGTCCTTAGACCCTCTGTCCTTAGACCCTTTGTCCTTAGACCCTCTGTCCTTAGACCCTCTGTCCTTAGACCCTCTGTCCTTAGACCCTTTGTCCTTAGACCCTCTGTCCTTAGACCCTCTGTCCTTAGACCCTTTGTCCTTAGACCCTCTGTCCTTAGACCCTCTGTCCTTAGACCCTCTGTCCTTAGACCCTCTGTCCTTAGACCCTCTGTCCTTAGACCCTCTGTCCTTAGACCCTTTGTCCTCAGACCCTCTGTCCTTAGACCCTTGTCCTTAGACCCTCTGTCCTTAGACCCTCTGTCCTTTGACCCTCTGTCCTTAGACCCTCTGTCCTTAGACCCTTTGTCCCTTAGACCCTCTGTCCTTAGACCCTTTGTCCTTAGACCCTCTGTCCTTAGACCCTCTGTCCTTAGACCCTTTGTCCTTAGACCCTCTGTCCTTAGACCCTTTGTCCTTAGACCCTCTGTCCTTAGACCCTCTGTCCTTAGACCCTCTGTCCTTAGACCCTCTGTCCTTAGACCCTTTGTCCTTAGACCCTCTGTCCTTAGACCCCTTTGTCCTTAGACCCTCTGTCCTTAGACCCTCTGTCCTTAGACCCTTTGTCCTAGACCCTCTGTCCTTAGACCCTCTGTCCTTAGACCCTCTGTCCTTAGACCTCTGTCCTTAGACCCTCTGTCCTTAGACCCTCTGTCCTTAGACCCTCTGTCCTTAGACCCTTTGTCCTTAGACCCTCTGTCCTTAGACCCTCTGTCCTTAGACCCTTTGTCCTCAGACCCTCTGTCCTTAGACCCTTTGTCCTTAGACCCTCTGTCCTTAGACCCTCTGTCCTTAGACCCTCTGTCCTTAGACCCTTTGTCCTTAGACCCTTTGTCCTTAGACCCTCTGTCCTTCAGACCCTTTGTCCTTAGACCCTCTGTCCTAGACCCTCTGTCCTTAGACCCTTTGTCCTTAGACCCTCTGTCCTTAGACCCTCTGTCCTTAGACCCTCTGTCCTTAGACCCTTTGTCCTTAGACCCTCTGTCCTTAGACCCTTTGTCCTTAGACCCTCTGTCCTTAGACCCTCTGTCCTTAGACCCTCTGTCCTTAGACCCTCTGTCCTTAGACCCTCTGTCCTTAGACCCTCTGTCCTTAGACCCTTTGTCCTCAGACCCTCTGTCCTTAGACCTTTGTCCTTAGACCCTCTGTCCTTAGACCCTCTGTCCTTTGACCCTCTGTCTTAGACCCTCTGTCCTTAGACCCTTTGTCCTTAGACCCTCTGTCCTTAGACCCTTTGTCCTTAGACCCTCTGTCCTTAGACCCTCTGTCCTTAGACCCTTTGTCCTCAGACCCTCTGTCCTTAGACCTTTTGTCCTTAGACCCTCTGTCCTTAGACCCTCTGTCCTTTGACCCTCTGTCCTTAGACCCTCTGGTCCTTAGACCCTTTGTCCTTAGACCCTCTGTCCTTAGACCCTTTGTCCTTAGACCCTCTGTCCTTAGACCCTCTGTCCTTAGACCCTTGGTCCTTAGACCCTCTGTCCTTAGACCCTCTGTCCTTAGACCCTCTGTCCTTAGACCCTCTGTCCTTAGACCCTCTGTCCTTAGACCCTCTGTCCTTAGACCCTCTGTCCTTAGACCCTCTGTCCTTAGACCCTTTGTCCTTAGACCCTCTGTCCTTAGACCCTCTGTCCTTAGACCCTTTGTCCTCAGACCCTCTGTCCTTAGACCCTTTGTCCTTAGACCCTCTGTCCTTAGACCCTCTGTCCTTTGACCTCTGTCCTTAGACCCTCTGTCCTTAGACCCTTTGTCCTTAGACCCTCTGTCCTTAGACCCTTTGTCCTTAGACCCTCTGTCCTTAGACCCTCTGTCCTTAGACCCTTTGTCCTCAGACCCTCTGTCCTTAGACCCTTTGTCCTTAGACCCTCTGTCCTTAGACCCTCTGTCCTTTGACCCTCTGTCCTTAGACCCTCTGTCCTTAGACCCTTTGTCCTTAGACCCTCTGTCCTTAGACCCTTTGTCCTTAGACCCTCTGTCCTTAGACCCTCTGTCCTTAGACCCTTTGTCCTTAGACCCTCTGTCCTTAGACCCTCTGTCCTTAGACCCTCTGTCCTTAGACCCTCTGTCCTTAGACCCTCTGTCCTTAGACCCTCTGTCCTTAGACCCTCTGTCCTTAGACCCTCTGTCCTTAGACCCTCTGTCCTTAGACCCTCTGTCCTTAGACCCTCACATCGTACAAGGAAACACTTCCAGAGAAACCCCACAGTTTAAAGGGAACATGGAGAAACCTCAGGGAGAGCAACAGAGGAGGGATCCCTCTCCCAGGACGGACAGATGTGCAATAGATGCCGTGTGTAAATTGAAGAGATAATACATTTTACAGCATATGTAGACCAGATGTTTGGAAATGCATGTGTGTATAACAGGAAGATGGATCCACGAGGATATCCATCCAGGACCTATGATCCAGGACCACAGCCACGACTCAAGATCCAGGGCTCGTGACATGGCTGTCTTAATGTGTGTATATGTGTCTATTGATTGTATATATCTATATATATATATATAGATATATACATATTTGTGATATATCTTTGTTATTCTGGATGGTGGGAAACAGTATTTCGATCTCTCTGTCTGTACACACAAACTGAAAGATTGATAATAAAGTTGACTTTGACTATTCTGCCTGTTTGCTGCAATGCTGCTTAAATTCCTCCTAATTCACATTTAAAAAATGTGTACTCCTTTTGTTTTGATTAGGTCTTGTTTTCCTGATCGCAAACTGATTTGGTTGTGTTACACATGATCCTTTAATCCCTTCACAAAGCGTATCTGTTACGTGACATATGGAGCAACAGGAAAACATCGGGCATGGTCTTATATGTTTTAAGACAGGTTGCTATGCACTGTCTGTCTCCCACACCGTGGAATGATCTGAACATCAGACAGGCATCCACTGTCCGCTTTTAGATCACTTGGGAAGACCCACCTCTCCTCAGCGTATTCACATCTTGTAGATTGTTACTTGTACTTGCTTTATGGTGTGTGAGCTGAGCTGTGTGATGTTGTGTTTGGAGCTTTTAAAGTTATAAATAAGTCTGTATGGTATGGTACCGGAGTCAGTGGGCAGGTAGAAGACGAGTCCTGTGAGGAAGGAGAACAGCATGCAGGGGATGATGACGTTGACGATGAAGTAGAGCGGCAGCCGCAGCATCAGGAAGTGATACGTGATGTCCAGGTAGGGCGTGTCGGGGCAGCAGGTGTAGTAAACCCAGTGCTTCCAGCTCCTGTAGTCCTTCAACACCCACTCCCCTGACTCCATGAAGTTACTGAGGTCCGGACGGTCGCTGTCCTGCACACAGGAGAGGAGGGACAACACACAAGGATGTTAAAGGATAGGGTATATCTGGTGTATTATAATTTATTATGTATGTGTTATTGTCTCGTGCTTTTACATTAGTTTCTCGGTGTGAGGAGGAACACAACTCAACAAGGTAAAAGGTTTTGGGTAAAGATTAGATATACCGCAGCAGGCATTACCAATGAGTACTTTTTTACTTTTAGTTAAGTCAGTACTTCTACTTTAAACACGAGTATCTGCACTTCTACTTGAGTAAAGGATGTGTGTACCTTTTCCATCTGTGTGTTTCTGGGTGTCACTGACCTGGTTGATGACCACCAGCAGCCCGTCGTAGGTCCAGGTCCCCAGCTTCATGCTGCAGTTCTGCAGGTCGAAGGGGAAGTGCAGAACGATGATCTCGCAGTAACTCTTAAAGATGGCCGGAGGGTTCCAGATGATGATCCCCGTGTGCTCCAGCAGGACTTTA
>CADEHL010000446.1:0-35634 GCA_902827135.1 Harpagifer antarcticus | reverse complement strand
CATTCCTGCAGCTCTATAAGAACATCAAAGGTCATTTGGATGCGACTGACAAAGTAAAACGTAGAGAAAGAAGCTTTAGCACGTAGAGTCAGATCTGAGAGTAATCTGCTGAGTCTCTCTGGTTTCAGATGGAGGTGATCGTGGGTGATTTTGGGATCGTGGTGGTTCCTCGTGACGGAGCAGACACGGAGAAGATCATGAACCACTCCTCCATCCTGCGCAAGTTCAAGGTCAATAACACTGATTCACACACACTCACTGCACACACACACATTTACAGTCTTTCTGTTATCAAACTTCATTCATTAAGAAATCAGAATCACCATGGAGTTATTTCTGCATCCGTGTATCGTAAGTTAGGCCTGTTCCACGCGAACACTTTCAGCTCATTGAAAACTGAGCTATTGTGAAACTCTGGCCAGCGGGGGAGTTACACAAAATAAAACGTAGACTTGTAGATGCAAAAACTGATTCACAGTTAACACATTTGCGCTGCTATCTCCTTTGTGAGGCTGTGACGCTGACTAACGTACGGAGGTCGACAGATTCAAACTCCCTGCAGCTTCAGAGAGCAAGCAGATATAAAAACCCAAATGTTCCTCATGAAGACACATCTTCAGCAACTTGACAACACATGCAGCGTTTAGAGAACACTCAGCAACTTGAGGAGACATGGCAGCGTTTAGAGAACACTCAGCAGCTTGAGGAGACATGGCAGAGTTTAGAGAACATCCAGCAGCTTGAGGAGACATGGCAGCGTTTAGAGAACATCCAGCAGCTTGAGGAGACATGCAGAGTTTAGAGAACATCCAGCAGCTTGAGGAGACATGGCAGCGTTTAGAGAACATCCAGCAGCTTGAGGGGACATGGCAGCGTTTAGAGAACATCCAGCAGCTTGAGGAGACATGGCAGCGTTTAGAGAACACTCAGCAGCTTGAGGAGACATGGCAGCGTTTAGAGAACACTCAGCAGCTTGAGGAGACATGGCAGCGTTTAGAGAACAGCCAGCAGCTTGAGGAGACATGGCAGCGTTTAGAGAACACTCAGCAACTTGAGGAGACATGGCAGCGTTTAGAGAACATCCAGCAGCTTGAGGAGACATGGCAGCGTTTAGAGAACATCCAGCAGCTTGAGGAGACATGGCAGCGTTTAGAGAACACTCAGCAGCTTGAGGAGACATGGCAGCGTTTAGAGAACACTCAGCAGCTTGAGGAGACATGGCAGAGTTTAGAGAACATCCAGCAGCTTGAGGAGACATGGCAGCGTTTAGAGAACATCCAGCAGCTTGAGGAGACATGGCAGAGTTTTAGAGAACACACCAGCAGCTTGAGGAGACATGGCAGCGTTTAGAGAACATCCAGCAGCTTGAGGAGACATGGCAGCGGTTTAGAGAACACTCAGCAGCTTGAGGAGACATGGCAGCATTTAGAGAACACCCAGCAGCTTGAGGAGACATGGCAGCGTTTAGAGAACACTCAGCAGCTTGAGGAGACATGGCAGCGTTTAGAGAACACTCAGCAGCTTGAGGAGACATGGCAGCGTTTAGAGAACACTCAGCAGCTTGAGGAGACATGGCAGCGTTTAGAGAACATCCAGCAGCTTGAGGAGACATGGCAGCGTTTAGAGAACACTCAGCAGCTTGAGGAGACATGGCAGCGTTTAGAGAACACTCAGCAGCTTGAGGAGACATGGCAGAGTTTAGAGAACATTCAGCAACTTGAGGAGACATGCAGAGTTTAGAGAACATCCAACAGCTTGAGGAGACATGGCAGCGTTTAGAGAACATTCAGCAGCTTGAGGAAGCATGGCAGCGTTTAGAGAACACTCAGCAGCTTGAGGAGACATGGCAGCGTTTAGAGAACACTCAGCAGCTTGAGGAGACATGGCAGCGTTTAGAGAACACTCAGCAGCTTGAGGAGACATGGCAGCGTTTAGAGAACACTCAGCAGCTTGAGGAGACATGGCAGCGTTTAGAGAACATCCAGCGGCTTGAGGAGACATGGCAGCGTTTAGAGAACACTCAGCAGCTTGAGGAGACATGGCAGCGTTTAGAGAACATCCAGCAGCTTGAGGAGACATGGCAGCGTTTAGAGAACATCCAGCAGCTTGAGGAGACATGGCAGCGTTTAGAGAACATCCAGCAGCTTGAGGAGACATGGCAGCGTTTAGAGAACATTCAGCAGCTTGAGGAGACATGGGCAGCGTTAGAGAACATCCAGCAGCTTGAGGAGACATGGCAGCGTTTAGAGAACATCCAGCAGCTTGAGGAGACATGGCAGCGTTGAGAGAACATCCAGCAGCTTGAGGAGACATGGCAGCGTCTAGAGAACATCCAGCAGCTTGAGGAGACATGCAGCGTTTAGAGAACATCCAACAGCTTGAGGAGACATGGCAGCGTTTAGAGAACACTCAGCAGCTTGAGGAGACATGGCAGCGTTTAGAGAACATCCAGCAGCTTGAGGAGACATGGCAGCGTTTCGAGAACATCCAGCAGCTTGAGGAGACATGGCAGCGTTTAGAGAACATCCAGCAGCTTGAGGAGACATGGCAGCGTTTAGAGAACACTCAGCAGCTTGAGGAGACATGGCAGCGTTTAGAGAACACTCAGCAGCTTGAGGAGACATGGCAGCGTTTAGAGAACATCCAGCAGCTTGAGGAGACATGGCAGCGTTTAGAGAACACTCAGCAACTTGAGGAGACATGGCAGCGTTTAGAGAACATCCAGCAGCTTGAGGAGACATGGCAGCGTTTAGAGAACACTCAGCAGCTTGAGGAGACATGGCAGCGTTTAGAGAACACTCAGCAGCTTGAGGAGACATGGCAGAGTTTAGAGAACATCCAGCAGCTTGAGGAGACATGGCAGCGTTT
Organism: Harpagifer antarcticus; assembly: GCA_902827135.1. NCBI lineage: Eukaryota > Metazoa > Chordata > Actinopteri > Perciformes > Harpagiferidae > Harpagifer > Harpagifer antarcticus. Next base: position 32,766 of record CADEHL010000446.1, on the reverse strand, counting down.
AGAGAACATCCAGCAGCTTGAGGAGACATGGCAGAGTTTAGAGAACACCCAGCAGCTTGAGGAGACATGGCAGCGTTTAGAGAACATCCAGCAGCTTGAGGAGACATGGCAGCGTTTAGAGAACACTCAGCAGCTTGAGGAGACATGGCAGCTTTAGAGAACACCCAGCAGCTTGAGGAGACATGGCAGCGTTTAGAGAACACTCAGCAGCTTGAGGAGACATGGCAGCGTTTAGAGAACACTCAGCAGCTTGAGGAGACATGGCAGCGTTTAGAGAACACTCAGCAGCTTGAGGAGACATGGCAGCGTTTAGAGAACATCCAGCAGCTTGAGGAGACATGGCAGCAAGTAGAGAACACTCAGCAGCTTGAGGAGACATGGCAGCGTTTAGAGAACACTCAGCAGCTTGAGGAGACATGGCAGAGTTTAGAGAACATTCAGCAACTTGAGGAGACATGCAGAGTTTAGAGAACATCCAACAGCTTGAGGAGACATGGCAGCGTTTAGAGAACACTCAGCAGCTTGAGGAGACATGGCAGCGTTTAGAGAACATCCAGCAGCTTGAGGAGACATGGCAGCGTTTCGAGAACATCCAGCAGCTTGAGGAGACATGGCAGCGTTTAGAGAACATCCAGCAGCTTGAGGAGACATGGCAGCGTTTAGAGAACATTCAGCAGCTTGAGGAGACATGGCAGCGTTTAGAGAACATCCAGCAGCTTGAGGAGACATGGCAGCGTTTAGAGAACATCCAGCAGCTTGAGGAGACATGGCAGCGTTGAGAGAACATCCAGCAGCTTGAGGAGACATGGCAGCGTCTAGAGAACATCCAGCAGCTTGAGGAGACATGCAGCGTTTAGAGAACATCCAACAGCTTGAGGAGACATGGCAGCGTTTAGAGAACACTCAGCAGCTTGAGGAGACATGGCAGCGTTTAGAGAACATCCAGCAGCTTGAGGAGACATGGCAGCGTTTAGAGAACATCCAGCAGCTTGAGGAGACATGGCAGCGTTTAGAGAACATCCAGCAGCTTGAGGAGACATGGCAGCGTTTCGAGAACATCCAGCAGCTTGAGGAGACATGGCAGCGTTAGAGAACATCCAGCAGCTTGAGGAGACATGGCAGCGTTGAGAGAACATCCAGCAGCTTGAGGAGACATGGCAGCGTCTAGAGAACATCCAGCAGCTTGAGGAGACATGCAGCGTTTAGAGAACATCCAGCAGCTTGAGGAGACATGGCAGCGTTTAGAGAACATCCAGCAGCTTGAGGAGACATGGCAGAGTTTAGAGAACATCCAGCAGCTTGAGGAGACATGGCAGCGTTTAGAGAACACTCAGCAGCTTGAGGAGACATGGCAGAGTTTAGAGAACATCCAGCAGCTTGAGGAGACATGCAGCGTTTAGAGAACATCCAGCAGCTTGAGGAGACATGGCAGCGTTTAGAGAACATTCAGCAGCTTGAGGAGACATGGCAGCGTTTAGAGAACATCCAGCAGCTTGAGGAGACATGGCAGCGTTTAGAGAACACTCCAGCAGCTTGAGGAGACATGGCAGAGTTTAGAGAACATCCAGCAGCTTGAGGAGACATGGCAGCGTTTAGAGAACATCCAGCAGCTTGAGGAGACATGGCAGAGTTTAGAGAACATCCAGCAGCTTGAGGAGACATGGCAGCAAGTAGAGAACACTCAGCAGCTTGAGGAGACATGGCAGCAAGTAGAGAACACTCAGCAGCTTGAGGAGACATGGCAGCAAGTAGAGAACACACAGCAGCTTGAGGAGACATGGCAGCGTTTAGAGAACATTCAGCAGCTTGAGGAGACATGGCAGCGTTTAGAGAACATCCAGCAGCTTGAGGAGACATGGCAGCGTTTAGAGAACACTCAGCAACTTGAGGAAGCATGGCAGCGTTTAGAGAACACTCAGCAACTTGAGGAAGCATGGCAGCGTTTAGAGAACATCCAGCAGCTTGAGGAAGCATGGCAGCGTTTAGAGAACATTCAGCAGCTTGAGGAAGCATGGCAGCGTTTAGAGAACATCCAGCAGCTTGAGGAGACATGGCAGCGTTTAGAGAACATCCAGCAGCTTGAGGAGACATGGCAGCGTTTAGAGAACATTCAGCAGCTTGAGGAAGCATGGCAGCGTTTAGAGAACATCCAGCAGCTTGAGGAGACATGGCAGCGTTTAGAGAACATCCAGCAGCTTGAGGAGACATGGCAGCATTTAGAGAACATTCAGCAGCTTGAGGAGACATGGCAGAGTTTAGAGAACATCCAGCAGCTTGAGGAAACATGGCAGCGTTTAGAGAACATCCAGCAGCTTGAGGAAGCATGGCAGCGTCTAGAGAACACTCAGCAGCTTGAGGAAGCATGGCAGCGTCTAGAGAACACTCAGCAGCTTGAGGAAGCATGGCAGCGTCTAGAGAACACTCAGCAGCTTGAGGAAGCATGGCAGCATTTAGAGAACACTCAGCAGCTTGAGGAAGCATGGCAGCGTCTAGAGAACACTCAGCAACTTGAGGAAGCAATGGCAGCGTTTAGAGAACACTCAGCAACTTGAGGAAGCAATGGCAGCGTTTAGAGAACACTCAGCAACTTGAGGAAGCATGCAGCGTTTAGAGAACATTCAGCAGCTTGAGGAGACATGGCAGCGTTTAGAGAACATCCAGCAGCTTGAGGAGACATGGCAGCGTTTAGAGAACACTCAGCAGCTTGAGGAGACATGGCAGCGTTTAGAGAACATCCAGCAGCTTGAGGAGACATGGCAGCATTTAGAGAACATTCAGCAGCTTGAGGAAGCATGGCAGCGTTTAGAGAACATCCAGCAGCTTGAGGAGACATGGCGGCGTTTAGAGAACATCCAGCAGCTTGAGGAGACATGGCAGCGTCTAGAGAACACTCAGCAACTTGAGGAAGCAATGGCAGCGTTTAGAGAACACTCAGCAACTTGAGGAAGCATGGCAGCGTCTACTAGAAGCTGCAGAAACCTAACGCTGCTCCAGAGTGAACCCCCTGCTGTCTTAACAGTGTTACTCTCTGGCCCCCCTGAGGCTGGGTCCCCGTGGGAAGCAGCCTCTCACCTCTCTGTGCTCTGGTTTCAGGACAACATCACGGTGGTGAAAGATGAAATCAGCCACCCGATGTCCATCGTCAGCTCCACCAAGAGCAGGTGGGGTTAACGTCTGAGATGGTGTTGATGTTAGGAAGTTATGACTCTGCTGTGCAAAGCGTCAGTGAAGAGAGAGGGTCATTATTGCAGAGCTGGAAAATCATCTTTATGTACAGGTTATTCAGTTTGAGTCAAAACATTTGGTGTCTGAAGGAAAACAGCTGATTCATAACTTTTCTTCCGTAGAGTAATTGCAGTTACAGTTTATAAAGCAAATATTCATTTGACAAACATTTTACTCAACACAAAAACTGGGGCTGGAAAAAAGCTGAACTTTTTGGAGTAAAAACTCTTGGGTGAAAAAAGCTGAATAGTTGGAGAAGAAATGATCATAATAATATCCATAAAATAAATTATTATTTTGTAGCTTTTTCCTGAAAAATAGAGTTTTCATATTTTTGAGAAAATGCATTAATATTTGGGGGAAAGAAAGTCGTAATAATTAATAAACACTGAAAGCACAGTAAATAATCTGTATTAAAACCATCTCCCCCTCAGACTGGCCCTTCAGCACGGAGACGGCCATGTTGTGGATTACCTGAATCAGCCCGTCATCGACTACATCCTGAAGAGCCAACTCTACATCAACACCTCCGGATAAACAGAGTCCAAAACCACCGCCATTAGAGTCCAAAACCTCCTCCACCAGAGTCCAAAACCACCACCCGAGTCCAAAACCACCGCCATTAGAGTCCAAAACCTCCATCAGAGTCCAAAACCTCCTCCATCAGAGTCCAAAACCTCCTCCGTCAGAGTCCAACACCACTTTCATCAGAGTCCCAAACCTCCTCCATCAGAGTCCAAAACCACCTCCACCAGAGTCCAAAACCACCGCCATTAGAGTCCAAAACCTCCATCAGAGGCCAAAACCACCTCCACTAGAGTCCAAAACCACCTCCACCAGAGTCCAAAACCACCTCCACCAGAGTCCAAAACCACCTCCACCAGAGTCCAAATCCTCCTCCATCAGAGTCCAAAACCACCGCCATTAGAGTCCAAAACCTCCATCAGAGGCCAAAACCACCTCCACTAGAGTCCAAAACCACCTCCACCAGAGTCCAAAACCACCTCCACCAGAGTCCAAAACCACCTCCACCAGAGTCCAAAACCTCCTCCACCAGAGTCCAAAACCACCTCCACCAGAGTCCAAAACCTCCATCAGAGTCCAAAACCTCCTCCACCAGAGTCCAAAACCACCTCCACCAGAGTCCAAAACCTCCTCCATCAGAGTCCAAAACCACTTTCATCAGAGTCCCAAACCTCCTCCATCAGAGTCCAAAACCTCCTCCATCAGAGTCCAAAACCTCCTCCACCAGAGTCCAAAACCTCCTCCATCAGAGTCCAAAACCTCCTCCATCAGAGTCCAAAACCACTTTCATCAGAGTCCCAAACCTCCTCCATCAGAGTCCAAAACCTCCTCCATCAGAGTCCAAAACCTCCTCCACCAGAGTCCAAAACCTCCTCCACCAGAGTCCAAAACCACTTCCATCAGAGTCCAAAACCACTTCCATCAGAGTCCAAAACCACTTCCATCAGAGTCCAAAACCACTTCCATCAGAGTCCAAAACCTCCTCCATCAGAGTCCAAAACCACTTCCATCAGAGTCCAAAACCTCCTCCATCAGAGTCCAAAACCACTTCCATCAGAGTCCAAAACCTCCTCCATCAGAGTCCAAAACCACTTTCATCAGAGTCCCAAACCTCCTCCATCAGAGTCCAAAACCTCCTCCATCAGAGTCCAAAACCTCCTCCATCAGAGTCCAAAACCTCCTCCATCAGAGTCCAAAACCTCCTCCACCAGAGTCCAAAACCTCCTCCACCAGAGTCCAAAACCACTTCCATCAGAGTCCAAAACCACTTCCATCAGAGTCCAAAACCTCCTCCATCAGAGTCCAAAACCACTTCCATCAGAGTCCAAAACCTCCTCCATCAGAGTCCAAAACCACTTCCATCAGAGTCCAAAACCTCCTCCATCAGAGTCCAAAACCTCCTCCATCAGAGTCCAAAACCTCCTCCATCAGAGTCCAAAACCACTTCCATCAGAGTCCAAAACCTCCTCCATCAGAGTCCAAAACCTCCTCCATCAGAGTCCAAAACCTCCTCCACCAGAGTCCAAAACCTCCTCCACCAGAGTCCAAAACCACTTCCATCAGAGTCCAAAACCACTTCCATCAGAGTCCAAAACCACTTCCATCAGAGTCCAAAACCACTTCCATCAGAGTCCAAAACCTCCTCCATCAGAGTCCAAAACCACTTCCATCAGAGTCCAAAACCTCCTCCATCAGAGTCCAAAACCACTTCCATCAGAGTCCAAAACCTCCTCCATCAGAGTCCAAAACCACTTTCATCAGAGTCCCAAACCTCCTCCATCAGAGTCCAAAACCTCCTCCATCAGAGTCCAAAACCTCCTCCATCAGAGTCCAAAACCTCCTCCATCAGAGTCCAAAACCTCCTCCACCAGAGTCCAAAACCTCCTCCACCAGAGTCCAAAACCACTTCCATCAGAGTCCAAAACCACTTCCATCAGAGTCCAAAACCTCCTCCATCAGAGTCCAAAACCACTTCCATCAGAGTCCAAAACCTCCTCCATCAGAGTCCAAAACCACTTCCATCAGAGTCCAAAACCTCCTCCATCAGAGTCCAAAACCTCCTCCATCAGAGTCCAAAACCTCCTCCATCAGAGTCCAAAACCTCCATCAGAGTCCAAAACCTCCTCCATCAGAGTCCAAACCCCATCAGAGTCCAAAACCTCCATCAGAGTCCAAAACCTCCTCCATCAGAGTCCAAAACCACTTCCATCAGAGTCCAACACCTCCTCCATCAGAGTCCAAATCCTCCTCCACCAGAGTCCAAAACCTCCTCCACCAGAGTCCAAAACCTCCACCACCAGAGTCCAACACCTCCATCAGAGTCCAAATCCTCCTCCACCAGAGTCCAAAACCTCCATCAGAGTCCAAAACCTCCTCCACCAGAGTCCAAAACCTCCTCCACCAGAGTCCAAAACCTCCTCCATCAGAGTCCAAAACCTCCTCCATCAGAGTCCAAAACCTCCTCCATCAGAGTCCAAAACCTCCTCCATCAGAGTCCAAAATCCTCCTCCATCAGAGTCCAAAACCTCCTCCATCAGAGTCCAAAACCTCCTCCATCAGAGTCCAAATCCTCCTCCATCAGAGTCCAAAACCTCCTCCATCAGAGTCCAAAACCTCCTCCACCAGAGTCCAAAACCTCCTCCACCAGAGTCCAAAACCTCCTCCATCAGAGTCCAAAACCTCCTCCACCAGAGTCCAAAACCTCCTCCACCAGAGTCCAAAACCTCCATCAGAGTCCAAAACCTCCTCCATCAGAGTCCAAAACCTCCTCCATCAGAGTCCAAAACCTCCTCCACCAGAGTCCAAAACCTCCTCCACCAGAGTCCAAAACCTCCTCCATCAGAGTCCAAAACCTCCATCAGAGTCCAAACCCCATCAGAGTCCAAAACCTCCTCCATCAGAGTCCAAAACCTCCATCAGAGTCCAAAACCTCCTCCATCAGAGTCCAAAACCTCCATCAGAGTCCAAAACCTCCATCAGAGTCCAAAACCTCCTCCATCAGAGTCCAAAACCTCCATCAGAGTCCAAAACCTCCATCAGAGTCCAAAACCTCCTCCACCAGAGTCCAAAACCTCCTACACCAGAGTCCAAACCCTCTCTGTGTGTTGTCTGTATTAAAGTCCGGGGCATGCTCGTTGGAGATGGAAAACTCGTACGGCGATTTGTGAGAATGCTTTAATTTGAGAAATAAATTGTCAACTATTTGGAGGAAACAGTCGTAATAATTGGAAAAACAGTCGTAAGAACATTTTAGAAAAAAGTCGTAATAATTGGAGGAAAAAGTCGTAAGATAATTTGAGGAAAAAGTCGTAATAATTGGACAAAAAAGTCGTAAGATCATTTTAGAAAAAAGTCGTAATAATTGGAGGAAAAGGTCGTAAGATAATTTGAGAAATAAATTGTCAACTATTTGGAGGAAACAGTCGTAATAATTGGAAAAACAGTCGTAATGATTTGAGGAAATGTTCGTAAATATTGAAGAAAAAAATCGTGAATTGAAAAAGTCGGAAAAAATTTGAGGAAAAAGTTGTAATAATTTGAGGAACATTTTTTTACAATTGGAGGAAAAAGTCGTAATAATTGGACAAAAAAGTCGTAAGATCATTTTAGAAAAAAGTCGTAATAATTTGAGGAAATGTTCGTAAATATTGAAGAAAACGTGTAAAATAATTTGAGGAAAACATTTTTATAATTGGAGAAAAAAGTCGTAAATATTGGAGAAAAAAGTCGTAAATATTGGAGAAAAAGTCGTAATGATTTGAGGAAATGTTCGTAAATATTGAAGAAAAAAATCGTGAAAAAATTGGAGGAAAAAGTCGTAATAATTTGAGGAAATTTTTTTTACAATTGGAGAAATAAGTCGTAAATGAATTGGAGGAAAAAGTCGTAATAATTGGAGAAAAAAGTCGTAAATACTGGAGAAAAAAGTCGTAAATACTGGAGAAAAAAGTCGTAAATACTGGAGAAAAAAGTCGTAAATATTGGAGAAAAAGTCGTAAATACTAGAGAAAAAGTCGTAAATATTGGAGAAAAAGTCGTAAATACTAGAGAAAAAGTCGTAAATATTGGAGAAAAAGTCGTAAATACTGGAGAAAAAGTCGTAAATACTGGAGAAAAAAGTCGTAAATACTGGAGAAAAAAGTCGTAAATACTGGAGAAAAAAGTCGTAAATACTGGAGAAAAAGTCGTAAATACTGGAGAAAAAAGTCGTCAGAATTAAAGTAAAAAGTCGTTAAATTGTGAAAGAGTTCAACGCTGGGGAGATGTTTTAATAGATGGAGAACAAAGGACTAAAAATCACCTCATATTTGGAGACGCTGTGACAGACGGAGAGGAGTTCTGCTGCTGCGGGGTATTTAGCGATGTTTCTTCTTCTTCTTCGTGTGCTCTTATTACGGTAGAGACTGCATGCTTAGACATGTTTCCTTTGGCATGCGTGTTCACCACGTGGTAGAGTGTGACGTGTTGTGCACGTGTTTGCAAAAACAATAAAGAAACAACACAAAAAGAAAATAATAATATACAGCCTCCATTTTCTATTCACTGTATATGAACTGATCAACGCCTCATTTCCTGTGAGTGTGACAGTGTGTGTGTGTGTGTGTGCGTGTGAGTCTGTGTGTGTATGTGTGTGTGTGTCTGTGACGCACTCTTTCAGGTGGTCTGTCTTTTTGTAACTCAAATGTTTAAATGATACAAAAAAGCAGAAGTAAAATATTCTGTTCGACCGGTCTGCAGAGCGTTATCTGAAACGACTTCTAAAGTATATCTCGCCTTTGTGTGCAGAGTGTACACGGCGTGTTGTGGACAGAACACGTCGTGTTGTGGACAGAACACGTCGTGTTGTGGACAGAACACGGCGTGTTGTGGACAGAACACGTGTCGTGGACAGAACACGACGTGTTGTGGACAGAACACGACGTGTCGTGGACAGAACACGTCGTGTCGTGGACAGAACACGACGTGTCGTGGACAGAACACGTCGTATCGTGGACAGAACACGTCGTGTCGTGGACAGAACACGACGTGTTGTGGACAGAACACGGGGAGAGGCATTCAAAACTAAAAAGTCCTTAATTTGAGGAAATGTTCGTAAATATTGAAGAAAAAAAATCGTAAATTTTTTTTACAATTGGAGGAAAAAGTCGTAAATGAATTGGAGGAAAAAGTGGTAATAATTGGACAAAAAAGTCGTAAGATCATTTTAGAAAAAAGTCGTAATGATTTGAGGAAATGTTCGTAAATATTGAAGAAAACGTGTAAAATAATTTGAGGAAAACATTTTTATAATTGGAGAAAAAAGTCGTAAATACTGGAGAAAAAAGTCGTAAATATTGGAGAAAAAGTCGTAAATACTGGAGAAAAAGTCGTAAATACTGGAGAAAAAAGTCGTAAATATTGGAGAAAAAGTCGTAAATACTGGAGAAAAAAGTCGTAAATACTGGAGAAAAAGTCGTAAATACTGGAGAAAAAGTCGTAAATACTGGAGAAAAAAGTCGTAAATATTGGAGAAAAAGTCGTAAATACTGGAGAAAAAAGTCGTAAATACTGGAGAAAAAAGTCGTAAATACTGGAGAAAAAGTCGTAAATACTGGAGAAAAAAGTCGTCAGAATTAAAGTAAAAAGTCGTTAAATTGTGAAAGAGTTCAACGCTGGGGAGATGTTTTAATAGATGGAGAACAAAGGACTAAAAATCACCTCATATTTGGAGACGCTGTGACAGACGGAGAGGAGTTCTGCTGCTGCGGGGTATTTAGCGATGTTTCTTCTTCTTCTTCGTGTGCTCTTATTACGGTAGAGACTGCATGCTTAGACATGTTTCCTTTGGCATGCGTGTTCACCACGTGGTAGAGTGTGACGTGTTGTGCACGTGTTTGCAAAAACAATAAAGAAACAACACAAAAAGAAAATAATAATATACAGCCTCCATTTTCTATTCACTGTATATGAACTGATCAACGCCTCATTTCCTGTGAGTGTGACAGTGTGTGTGTGTGTGTGTGCGTGTGAGTCTGTGTGTGTGTGTGTGTGTGTGTGTCTGTGACGCACTCTTTCAGGTGGTCTGTCTTTTTGTAACTCAAATGTTTAAATGATACAAAAAAGCAGAAGTAAAATATTCTGTTCGACCGGTCTGCAGAGCGTTATCTGAAACGACTTCTAAAGTATATCTCGCCTTTGTGTGCAGAGTGTACACGGCGTGTTGTGGACAGAACACGTCGTGTTGTGGACAGAACACGTCGTGTTGTGGACAGAACACGGCGTGTTGTGGACAGAACACGTCGTGTCGTGGACAGAACACGTCGTGTCGTGGACAGGTGGACAGAACACGACGTGTTGTGGACAGGTCGTGTCGTGGACAGAACACGTCGTGTCGTGGACAGAACACGACGTGTTGTGGACAGAACACGGGGAGAGGCATTCAAAACTAAAAAGTCCTTAATTTGAGGAAATGTTCGTAAATATTGAAGAAAAAAATCGTAAATTTTTTTTACAATTGGAGGAAAAAGTCGTAAATGAATTGGAGGAAAAAGTGGTAATAATTGGACAAAAAAGTCGTAAGATCATTTTAGAAAAAAGTCGTAATGATTTGAGGAAATGTTCGTAAATATTGAAGAAAACGTGTAAAATAATTTGAGGAAAACATTTTTATAATTGGAGAAAAAAGTCGTAAATACTGGAGAAAAAAGTCGTAAATATTGGAGAAAAAGTCGTAAATACTGGAGAAAAAGTCGTAAATACTGGAGAAAAAAGTCGTAAATATTGGAGAAAAAGTCGTAAATACTGGAGAAAAAAGTCGTAAATACTGGAGAAAAAAGTCGTAAATACTGGAGAAAAAGTCGTAAATACTGGAGAAAAAAGTCGTCAGAATTAAAGTAAAAAGTCGTTAAATTGTGAAAGAGTTCAACGCTGGGGAGATGTTTTAATAGATGGAGAACAAAGGACTAAAAATCACCTCATATTTGGAGACGCTGTGACAGACGGAGAGGAGTTCTGCTGCTGCGGGGTATTTAGCGATGTTTCTTCTTCTTCTTCGTGTGCTCTTATTACGGTAGAGACTGCATGCTTAGACATGTTTCCTTTGGCATGCGTGTTCACCACGTGGTAGAGTGTGACGTGTTGTGCACGTGTTTGCAAAAACAATAAAGAAACAATACAAAAAGAAAATAATAATATACAGCCTCCATTTTCTATTCACTGTATATGAACTGATCAACGCCTCATTTCCTGTGAGTGTGACAGTGTGTGTGTGTGTGTGTGTGTGTGTGTGTGTGCGTGTGTGTGTGTGTGTGAGTCTGTGTGTGTGTGTGTGTGTGTGTGTGTCTGTGACGCACTCTTTCAGGTGGTCTGTCTTTTTGTAACTCAAATGTTTAAATGATACAAAAAAGCAGAAGTAAAATATTCTGTTCGACCGGTCTGCAGAGCGTTATCTGAAACGACTTCTAAAGTATATCTCGCCTTTGTGTGCAGAGTGTACACGGCGTGTTGTGGACAGAACACGTCGTGTCGTGGACAGAACACGTCGTGTCGTGGACAGAACACGTCGTGTCGTGGACAGAACACGTGTCGTGGACAGAACACGACGTGTCGTGGACAGAACACGTCGTGTTGTGGACAGAACACGTCGTGTCGTGGACAGAACACGACGTGTTGTGGACAGGTCGTGTCGTGGACAGAACACGACGTGTTGTGGACAGAACACGGGGAGAGGCATTCAAAACTAAAAAGTCCTTAATTTGAGGAAATGTTCGTAAATATTGAAGAAAAAAATCGTAAATTTTTTTTACAATTGGAGGAAAAAGTCGTAAATGAATTGGAGGAAAAAGTGGTAATAATTGGACAAAAAAGTCGTAAGATCATTTTAGAAAAAAGTCGTAATGATTTGAGGAAATGTTCGTAAATATTGAAGAAAACGTGTAAAATAATTTGAGGAAAACATTTTTATAATTGGAGAAAAAAGTCGTAAATACTGGAGAAAAAAGTCGTAAATATTGGAGAAAAAAGTCGAAAATACTGGAGAAAAAAGTCGTAAATACTAGAGAAAAAAGTCGTAAATATTGGAGAAAAAGTCGTAAATACTGGAGAAAAAAGTCGTAAATATTGGAGAAAAAAGTCGTAAATATTGGAGAAAAAGTCGTAAATACTGGAGAAAAAAGTCGTAAATACTGGAGAAAAAAGTCGTAAATACTGGAGAAAAAGTCGTAAATACTGGAGAAAAAAGTCGTAAATATTGGAGAAAAAGTCGTAATGATTTGAGGAAATGTTCGTAAATATTGAAGAAAAAAATCGTGAAAAAATTGGAGGAAAAAGTCGTAATAATTTGAGGAATTTTTTTTTACAATTGGAGAAATAAGTCGTAAATGAATTGGAGGAAAAAGTCGTAATAATTGGACAAAAAAGTCGTAAGATCATTTTAGAAAAAAGTCGTAATGATTTGAGGAAATGTTCGTAAATATTGAAGAAAACGTGTAAAATAATTTGAGGAAAACATTTTTATAATTGGAGAGAAAAGTCGTAAATATTGGAGAAAAAAGTCGTAAATATTGGAGAAAAAAGTCGTAAATACTGGAGAAAAAGTCGTAAATACTGGAGAAAAAGTCGTAAATACTGGAGAAAAAGTCGTAAATACTGGAGAAAAAGTCGTAAATACTGGAGAAAAAAGTCGTAAATACTGGAGAAAAAAGTCGTAAATACTGGAGAAAAAAGTCGTAAATACTGGAGAAAAAGTCGTAAATACTGGAGAAAAAAGTCGTCAGAATTAAAGTAAAAAGTCGTTAAATTGTGAAAGAGTTCAACGCTGGGGAGATGTTTTAATAGATGGAGAACAAAGGACTAAAAATCACCTCATATTTGGAGACGCTGTGACAGACGGAGAGGAGTTCTGCTGCTGCGGGGTATTTAGCGATGTTTCTTCTTCTTCTTCGTGTGCTCTTATTACGGTAGAGACTGCATGCTTAGACATGTTTCCTTTGGCATGCGTGTTCACCACGTGGTAGAGTGTGACGTGTTGTGCACGTGTTTGCAAAAACAATAAAGAAACAACACAAAAAGAAAATAATAATATACAGCCTCCATTTTCTATTCACTGTATATGAACTGATCAACGCCTCATTTCCTGTGAGTGTGTGTGTGAGTGTGTGTGTGTGAGTGTGTGCGTGTGAGTGTGAGAGTGTGAGTGTGAGAGTGTGTGTGTGAGAGTGTGTGTGTGAGTGTGTGCGTGTGAGTGTGAGAGTGTGAGTGTGTGTGTGTGTGTGTGTGTGTGTGTGTCTGTGACGCACTCTTTCAGGTGGTCTGTCTTTTTGTAACTCAAATGTTTAAATGATACAAAAAAGCAGAAGTAAAATATTCTGTTCGACCGGTCTGCAGAGCGTTATCTGAAACGACTTCTAAAGTATATCTCGCCTTTGTGTGCAGAGTGTACACGGCGTGTTGTGGACAGAACACGTCGTGTCGTGGACAGAACACGGCGTGTTGTGGACAGAACACGTCGTGTCGTGGACAGAACACGTCGTGTCGTGGACAGAACACGTCGTGTCGTGGACAGAACACGACGTGTCGTGGACAGAACACGTCGTGTCGTGGACAGAACACGTCGTGTCGTGGACAGAACACGACGTGTCGTGGACAGAACACGTCGTATCGTGGACAGAACACGTCGTGTCGTGGACAGAACACGACGTGTTGTGGACAGAACACGGGGAGAGGCATTCAAAACTAAAAAGTCCTTAATTTGAGGAAATGTTCGTAAATATTGAAGAAAAAAATCGTAATTTTTTTTTACAATTGGAGGAAAAAGTCGTAAATGAATTGGAGGAAAAAGTGGTAATAATTGGACAAAAAAGTCGTAAGATCATTTTAGAAAAAAGTCGTAATGATTTGAGGAAATGTTCGTAAATATTGAAGAAAACGTGTAAAATAATTTGAGGAAAACATTTTTATAATTGGAGAAAAAAGTCGTAAATACTGGAGAAAAAAGTCGTAAATATTGGAGAAAAAGTCGTAAATACTGGAGAAAAGTCGTAAATACTGGAGAAAAAGTCGTAAATACTGGAGAAAAAAGTCGTAAATATTGGAGAAAAAGTCGTAAATACTGGAGAAAAAAGTCGTAAATACTGGAGAAAAAGTCGTAAATACTGGAGAAAAAAGTCGTAAATACTGGAGAAAAAAGTCGTAAATACTGGAGAAAAAAGTCGTAAATACTGGAGAAAAAAGTCGTAAATATTGGAGAAAAAGTCGTAAATACTAGAGAAAAAGTCGTAAATATTGGAGAAAAAGTCGTAAATACTAGAGAAAAAGTCGTAAATATTGGAGAAAAAGTCGTAAATACTGGAGAAAAAGTCGTAAATACTGGAGAAAAAAGTCGTAAATACTGGAGAAAAAAGTCGTAAATACTGGAGAAAAAAGTCGTAAATACTGGAGAAAAAGTCGTAAATACTGGAGAAAAAAGTCGTCAGAATTAAAGTAAAAAGTCGTTAAATTGTGAAAGAGTTCAACACTGGGGAGATGTTTTAATAGATGGAGAACAAAGGACTAAAAATCACCTCATATTTGGAGACGCTGTGACAGACGGAGAGGAGTTCTGCTGCTGCGGGGTATTTAGCGATGTTTCTTCTTCTTCTTCGTGTGCTCTTATTACGGTAGAGACTGCATGCTTAGACATGTTTCCTTTGGCATGCGTGTTCACCACGTGGTAGAGTGTGACGTGTTGTGCACGTGTTTGCAAAAACAATAAAGAAACAACACAAAAAGAAAATAATAATATACAGCCTCCATTTTCTATTCACTGTATATGAACTGATCAACGCCTCATTTCCTGTGAGTGTGACAGTGTGTGTGTGTGTGTGTGTGTGTGTGTGTGAGTGTGTGTGTGTGTGAGTCTGTGTGTGTATGTGTGTGTGTGTGTGTGTGTCTGTGACGCACTCTTTCAGGTGGTCTGTCTTTTTGTAACTCAAATGTTTAAATGATACAAAAAAGCAGAAGTAAAATATTCTGTTCGACCGGTCTGCAGAGCGTTATCTGAAACGACTTCTAAAGTATATCTCGCCTTTGTGTGCAGAGTGTACACGGCGTGTTGTGGACAGAACACGTCGTGTTGTGGACAGAACACGTCGTGTTGTGGACAGAACACGGCGTGTTGTGGACAGAACACGTGTCGTGGACAGAACACGACGTGTTGTGGACAGAACACGACGTGTCGTGGACAGAACACGTCGTGTCGTGGACAGAACACGACGTGTCGTGGACAGAACACGTCGTATCGTGGACAGAACACGTCGTGTCGTGGACAGAACACGACGTGTTGTGGACAGAACACGGGGAGAGGCATTCAAAACTAAAAAGTCCTTAATTTGAGGAAATGTTCGTAATATTGAAGAAAAAAATCGTAAATTTTTTTTACAATTGGAGGAAAAAGTCGTAAATGAATTGGAGGAAAAAGTGGTAATAATTGGACAAAAAAGTCGTAAGATCATTTTAGAAAAAAGTCGTAATGATTTGAGGAAATGTTCGTAAATATTGAAGAAAACGTGTAAAATAATTTGAGGAAAACATTTTTATAATTGGAGAAAAAAGTCGTAAATACTGGAGAAAAAAGTCGTAAATATTGGAGAAAAAGTCGTAAATACTGGAGAAAAAGTCGTAAATACTGGAGAAAAAAGTCGTAAATATTGGAGAAAAAAGTCGAAAATACTGGAGAAAAAAGTCGTAAATACTGGAGAAAAAAGTCGTAAATATTGGAGAAAAAAGTCGTAAATATTGGAGAAAAAGTCGTAAATACTGGAGAAAAAAGTCGTAAATACTGGAGAAAAAAGTCGTAAATACTGGAGAAAAAGTCGTAAATACTGGAGAAAAAAGTCGTCAGAATTAAAGTAAAAAGTCGTTAAATTGTGAAAGAGTTCAACGCTGGGGAGATGTTTTAATAGATGGAGAACAAAGGACTAAAAATCACCTCATATTTGGAGACGCTGTGACAGACGGAGAGGAGTTCTGCTGCTGCGGGGTATTTAGCGATGTTTCTTCTTCTTCTTCGTGTGCTCTTATTACGGTAGAGACTGCATGCTTAGACATGTTTCCTTTGGCATGCGTGTTCACCACGTGGTAGAGTGTGACGTGTTGTGCACGTGTTTGCAAAAACAATAAAGAAACAACACAAAAAGAAAATAATAATATACAGCCTCCATTTTCTATTCACTGTATATGAACTGATCAACGCCTCATTTCCTGTGAGTGTGTGTGTGAGTGTGTGTGTGTGAGTGTGTGCGTGTGAGTGTGAGAGTGTGAGTGTGAGAGTGTGTGTGTGAGAGTGTGTGTGTGAGAGTGTGCGTGTGTGTGTGAGAGTGAGAGAGTGTGAGAGTGTGTGTGCGTGAGTGTGAGAGTGTGTGTGTGAGAGTGTGTGTGCGTGTGTGTGTGAGAGTGTGAGAGTGTGTGTGCGTGTGTGTGTGAGAGTGTGTGCGTGTGTGTGTGTGTGAGAGTGTGTGCGTGTGTGTGTGAGAGTGTGTGTGTGAGAGTGTGTGTGCGTGTGTGTGTGAGAGTGTGAGAGTGTGTGCGTGTGTGTGTGTGAGAGAGTGTGAGAGTGTGTGTGCGTGAGTGTGAGAGTGTGTGTGTGAGAGTGTGTGTGCGTGTGTGTGTGAGAGTGTGAGAGAGTGTGAGAGTGTGTGTGCGTGTGTGTGTGAGAGTGTGTGCGTGTGTGTGAGAGTGTGTGCGTGTGTGTGTGTGTGTGAGTGTGTGCGTGTGTGTGTGAGAGAGTGTGAGAGTGTGTGTGCGTGAGTGTGAGAGTGTGTGTGTGTGAGAGTGTGAGAGTGTGTGTGCGTGTGTGTGAGAGTGTGTGCGTGTGTGTGTGTGAGTGTGTGTGAGTGTGTGTGTGTGTGTGTGCACGTGTGTGTGTGTGTGTGTGTGAGAGTGTGTGTGTGTGTGTGAGTGTGTGTGTGCGTGTGTGTGTGAGAGTGTGTGCGTGTGTGTGAGTGTGTGTGTGAGAGTGTGTGTGTGTGTGAGAGTGTGTGTGTGTGTGTGTGTGAGAGTGTGTGTGTGTGTGTGTGTCGCACTCTTTCAGGTGGTCTGTCTTTTTGTAATGTGGTGTGGCTGTGTAACACACGCGCTCCTATTGGCTCACGCTCCAACACATTGTACATGATAGGCTAAGGGGCGGGACATCTCTAAGCAGGTTGACCAATCACAACAGAGCCGGTGCAGCACAGGCAGTTTGAGACGAATAAAGATCTTTAAAACATGTAGAAGAGAAAACTGTTTTATTTAAAACATTAAAAATATTAAAAAAACTGAATGTATGTACAGTTATAAATATAAAAACATTCACAAAGTCACATCATTATAAAAAACAAACATGAACAATATCCATTAAGTTAATACGATTAATTAAAGTAAACCGTTTCCTAGCAACCAGCCTGTCAGTTATTATTTATGAGGTTTATTCAAAATAAGAGTCATCAGTAGTTGCAATAATGTTTATAGGAGACACAGTGCATTGTGGGAAATGTGGGATCTAGTGTTTAATATGAGCTCCAGTTATAGCAGTAGCACTGGCAATGTCCTCTTAATACATCAAGTGGTGTCACTCTGGTTTAAATGATTCATAATACATCAGGTGTTGTCACTCTGGTTTTAAATGATTCTTAATACATCAGGTGGTGTCACTCTGGTTTAAATGATTCTTAATACATCAGGTGGTGTCACTCTGGTTTAAATGATTCTTAATACATCAAGTGGTGTCACTCTGGTTTAAATGATTCTTAATACATCAAGTGGTGTCACTCTGGTTTAAATGATTCTTAATACATCAGGTGGTGTCACTCTGGTTTAAATTATTCTTAATACATCAGGTGGTGTCACTCTGGTTTTAAATGATTCTTAATACATCAGGTGGTGTCACTCTGGTTTAAATGATTCTTAATACATCAAGTGGTGTCACTCTGGTTTAAATGATTCTTAATACATCAAGTGGTGTCACTCTGGTTTAAATGATTCTTAATACATCAGGTGGTGTCACTCTGGTTTAAATTATTCTTAATACATCAGGTGGTGTCACTCTGGTTTTAAATGATTCTTAATACATCAGGTGGTGTCACTCTGGTTTTAAATGATTCTTAATACATCAAGTGGTGTCACTTTGGTTTAAATGATTCTTAATACATCAGGTGGTGTCACTCTGGTTTTAAATGATTCTTAATACATCAGGTGGTGTCACTCTGGTTTAAATTATTCTTAATACATCAGGTGGTGTCACTCTGGTTTTAAATGATTCTTAATACATCAGGTGGTGTCACTCTGGTTTTAAATGATTCTTAATACATCAAGTGGTGTCACTTTGGTTTAAATGATTCTTAATACATCAGGTGGTGTCACTCTGGTTTGAAATGATTCTTAATACATCAAGTGGTGTCACTCTGGTTTTAAATGATTCTTAATACATCAGGTGGTGTCACTCTGGTTTAAATTATTCTTAATACATCAGGTGGTGTCACTCTGGTTTAAATGATTCTTAATACATCAGGTGGTGTCACTCTGGTTTTAAATGATTCTTAATACATCAAGTGGTGTCACTCTGGTTTAAATGATTCTTAATACATCAGGTGGTGTCACTTTGGTTTAAATGATTCTTAATACATCAAGTGGTGTCACTCTGGTTTTAAATGATTCTTAATACATCAAGTGGTGTCACTCTGGTTTTAAATGATTCTTAATACATCAGGTGGTGTCACTCTGGTTTAAATGATTCTTAATACATCAGGTGGTGTCACTCTGGTTTGAAATGATTCTTAATACATCAGGTGGTGTCACTCTGGTTTAAATGATTCTTAATACATCAGGTGGTGTCACTCTGGTTTTAAATGATTCTTAATACATCAGGTGGTGTCACTCTGGTTTAAATGATTCTTAATACATCAGGTGGTGTCACTCTGGTTTTAAATGATTCTTAATACATCAAGTGGTGTCACTCTGGTTTAAATGATTCTTAATACATCAGGTGGTGTCACTTTGGTTTAAATGATTCTTAATACATCAAGTGGTGTCACTCTGGTTTAAATGATTCTTAATACATCAGGTGGTGTCACTCTGGTTTGAAATGATTCTTAATACATCAAGTGGTGTCACTCTGGTTTAAATGATTCTTAATACATCAAGTGGTGTCACTCTGGTTTAAATGATTCTTAATACATCAGGTGGTGTCACTCTGGTTTGAAATGATTCTTAATACATCAGGTGGTGTCACTCTGGTTTAAATGATTCTTAATACATCAGGTGGTGTCACTTTGGTTTAAATGATTCTTAATACATCAAGTGGTGTCACTCTGGTTTAAATGATTCTTAATACATCAGGTGGTGTCACTCTGGTTTGAAATGATTCTTAATACATCAAGTGGTGTCACTCTGGTTTAAATGATTCTTAATACATCAAGTGGTGTCACTCTGGTTTAAATGATTCTTAATACATCAGGTGGTGTCACTCTGGTTTAAATGATTCTTAATACATCAAGTGGTGTCACTCTGGTTTAAATGATTCTTAATACATCAGGTGGTGTCACTCTGGTTTGAAATGATTCTTAATACATCAGGTGGTGTCACTCTGGTTTAAATGATTCATAATACATCAGGTGGTGTCACTCTGGTTTAAATGATTCTTAATACATCAGGTGGTGTCACTCTGGTTTAAATGATTCTTAATACATCAGGTGGTGTCACTCTGGTTTTAAATGATTCATAATACATCAGGTGGTGTCACTCTGGTTTTAAATGATTCATAATACATCAGGTGGTGTCACTCTGGTTTTAAATGATTCTTAATACATCAGGTGGTGTCACTCTGGTTTTAAATGATTCTTAATACATCAGGTGGTGTCACTCTGGTTTTAAATGATTCATAATACATCAGGTGGTGTCACTCTGGTTTTAAATGATTCTTAATACATCAGGTGGTGTCACTCTGGTTTAAATGATTCTTAATACATCAGGTGGTGTCACTCTGGTTTAAATGATTCTTAATACATCAGGTGGTGTCACTCTGGGTTTAAATGATTCTTAATACATCAGGTGGTGTCACTCTGGTTTAAATGATTCTTAATACATCAGGTGGTGTCACTCTGGTTTTAAATGATTCTTAATACATCAGGTGGATTCCTGTTGAAGTGGCAGGTGTTTCTGGAGGATAAGAGATCGTACCCAGGTGCATTGTGGGAGATGTAGGATCGTACTGCTATCTGATAAACACATTTACATTTGAAGATCTGAAAACTGAAGCCACGACATACAAATCGCTAGTTCTATTTAAAGTAGTGGCACTTTGGTCTAAATGATAATAATTATAATAATTATACATGGCACTTATATAGCGCTTTTCTACAGACTCAAGTGGATTCCTGTTGAGGTGGCAGGTGTTTCTGAAGAGATAGTACCCAGTTGCATTTTGGGATATGTAGGATCTAGTGTTCAATATAAGCTCCAATATGTTACTGCTATCTGATTAACACTATATAACATTATATTTATAGCGGTTTTTTAATTCTTTATGAAACGTTCTCATAATACATCAGGTAGATTCCCGTTGAAGTGGCAGGTGTTCCTGGAGGATGAGAGATAGTACCCAGGTGCATTGTGGGAGATGTAGTGCTCAGGCCTCCTCGATGGGGGGGCTGTTGTAGCAGCCGGAGGGCACGGCCGCCAGGATGTCCTCCAGGTTGGTGATGTCCTTCAGGATGGAGCCGATGTCCCAGTTGATGCCAGAGAGTCTCCGGCGGTACGCCTCCTCTCCGGCCTCCATGTCCCTCAGACGGGGCCTCAGGCGGCCCTGCACCTCCTGTTGAGCCCCTTCCAGAGCCACCTCCAGAGCCCGGAGCTGGGTCTCGTCCACAGGAGTGGACTGGTCTATAAGGGAGGAATCAACAAACATCTGTTAGAACATCTGCACTGAGTCTACCTGCAAGCAGTGCGATCCCAGAGAACAACTGGAGGTACACATGTTGAGACCCCAAAGTCTTATGATAGGCCTGCAGAGGAGGGTCTCCAGAACACAGAGCTGCTGCATGCTAACCCGCATGTTGGGACATGTACCCAGCTAGCATGAGTTGTGTTATCTAGCACATGGTATCATAAGCAGGTGGCGATGTGAGGACCAGCTGAACGTACCCATCTTGGCCAGCAGGGCGTTGATGTCTCTCAGAGTTTTCCCCACGCCGTCTCTGGTGTTTCTGGCGTTGTTCAGAGCTGCAGCTGCCCCGTCAGCTGCCTGCAGAGAAACATTTAGATCCACCGTTATCCAGCGGCTCAGGGCAAAGGGTACACATCACAATCTGTTTGACTGCACATATTCTCTTCCAATGTAAATACTGCTTTATTTTATTCTGTATTTCCTTCTATTTCATGTTATTCTAGGGTTCTTAAAATAGTTTTCTATCTGCGTTTAGTTTCGTTTTACTTTAACGTATGCACAATGACACCAAGTCACATTCCTCGTACGTCTCAACCTTCCTGGTGATGAACCTGAATCTGATTCACTGCCTTCATAGTTTACCTTTGAATGCAGAGGTGGGACCAAGTCATGTGACTCGAGTCCACGCCTCTGCTGGTGTGCAGAGGTGGGACCAAGTCATGTGACTCGAGTCCACAGTTCGATTATTCGTTATTGTTCTTAAAATCTAAGGTTGTTCTTAATGTTGTGTGAAAAGCTGTTTGCACTAAAACAAAGGCAAGGTAGGGATAGCGGTGCTCTAATGGAGAGGGCGGTGCGCTGAAGATCGGAAGGTTGTGAGTTCAAATCCCGCCAGGAACACCAACAGTAGTGAGCCCTTGAGCACGGCCCTCAGTGACCCCAGGGAGAGGGGCCTGTGGTCGGGCCTCGTTATTCCAGCCCACGTGAGATCACATCACTAACATGAGTTTGTACATTGTTTTGACAATACCAAAAACACACACAATACAACAAAACAACAACAACAACAACAACAACAAACACTGACAAGCAGCAACAGCAGCAACCTAGCACTCACTCACACTTATGGTGTTATCTGTACGCCCGCAGTATAATGCTTCCTTCATGCACAGTGCACGTGTGAAGACTTCCTTCATGCACAGTGCACGTGTGAAGACTTCCTTCGTGCACGGTGCACGTGTGAAGACTTCCTTCGTGCACGGTGCACGTGTGAAGACTTCCTTCATGTACAGTGCACGTGTGAAGACTTCCTTCATGCACAGTGCACGTGTGAAGACTTCCTTCATGCACAGTGCACGTGTGAAGACTTCCTTCATGCACAGTGCACGTGTGAAGACTTCCTTCATGTACAGTGCACGTGTGAAGACTTCCTTCATGCACAGTGCACGTGTGAAGACTTCCTTCATGCACAGTGCACGTGTGAAGACTTCCTTCATGCACGGTGCACGTGTGAAGACTTCCTTCATGCACAGTGCACGTGTGAAGACTTCCTTCATGTACAGTGCACGTGTGAAGACTTCCTTCATGCACGGTGCACGTGTGAAGACTTCCTTCGTGCACGGTGCACGTGTGAAGACTTCCTTCATGTACAGTGCGCGTGTGAAGACTTCCTTCATGCACAGTGCACGTGTGAAGACTTCCTTCATGCACGGTGCACGTGTGAAGACTTCCTTCGTGCACGGTGCACGTGTGAAGACTTCCTTCATGTACAGTGCGCGTGTGAAGACGTATGTCTGCGCTCGTAATGTAAATCTGATCCGAGGTCAAAGGGGTTCAAAGGTCAACCGATGCCAAACACTTCTGTGATCTCGCTTTGCACTGAGTCCCAAACATATACACATTTAGGGCGTGTGAGACATATCTGCCATTTTACGCAGAATGAAGCACGTTGAAGGCATTTCCTCCGGACAGCAGGGGTTACATGCAGGCTGTGAATAACCGGTTGGGTCTCATTTGTTGGAACATCTCCTCTAATCTAACATCCGAGTGTGTCTCCGTGTACCTGCTCGGCCGCGCCCTCCAGCGTCCGGCCGCCCTCCAGCTCTGAGGTCAGATTATCTGTTGCATCGAGGGCTCGCTGCTTCAGGTCCTTAGAGCCTTTGTTCAGTTTGGTGGCTTCGCTCAGCAGACCGGAGTGGGACGGCAGGGACCCAAACGTGTTCTGGAGGATGAAGACAGTCGGTCAACACTGAGTTAAAATAGTGCAAGAGAAGTAGTGCCATAAGAGTCTGTATACAAGTGATAGACGTCTCACCTCCAGCCCGGTGACCAGGTTCCCCAGCAGGTTGCCGGTCTTCACGGAGCTGTCGTAATCTGCAGACACGTCTCCCAGGATGCCGCCGGTCTCTGCGTTGTCGCTGACCGCCTGCTGGATGGTGGCTTTGATGCCAGGAAGACGTTTGATGGCGTCGTCGGCCAGAGACTTGCTGTCGCCGATCTGCTGGTCGAAGCCTGAGGAGGGAGAGGAGCGGGAGTCAGGGCACCTATTATGCAGAGTCCACTTCTCCATGTCTCTTCTACATCAACATGTGTCCCCTCTTCTTCATGTCTCTTCTACATCAACACGTGTCCCCTCTTCTTCATGTCTCTTCTACATCAACATGTGTCCCCTCTTCTTCATGTCTCTTCTACATCAACATGTGTCCCCTCTTCTTCATGTCTCTTCTACATCAACATGTGTCCCCTCTTCTCCATGTCTCTTCTACATCAACATGTGTCCCCACTTCTCCATGTCTCTTCTACATCAACATGTGTCCCCTCTTCTCCATGTCTCTTCTACATCAACACGTGTCCCCCTCTTCTTCATGTCTCTTCTACATCAACACGTGTCCCCTCTTCTTCATGTCTCTTCTACATCAACATGTGTCCCCTCTTCTTCATGTCTCTTCTACATCAACATGTGTCCCCTCTTCTCCATGTCTCTTCTACATCAACACGTGTCCCCTCTTCTTCATGTCTCTTCTACATCAACATGTGTCCCCTCTTCTTCATGTCTCTTCTACATCAACATGTGTCCCCTCTTCTCCATGTCTCTTCTACATCAACACGTGTCCCCTCTTCTTCATGTCTCTTCTACATCAACATGTGTCCCCTCTTCTTCATGTCTCTTCTACATCAACATGTGTCCCCTCTTCTTCACGTCTCTTCTACATCAACATGTGTCCCCTCTTCTTCACGTCTCCTCTACATCAACATGTGTCCCCTCTTCTTCATGTCTCTTCTACATCAACACGTGTCCCCTCTTCTTCATGTCTCTTCTACATCAACACGTGTCCCCTCTTCTTCATGTCTTCAGGCGCCTCGAAACAGAATGAATTACTATCATTACCTCTCAGAGCATTCAGGGCGTCCTCCAGCTCGTTGGTGTTGCTGTTGATGCCTTTCAGAGCGTCCTCCGTCTGCACCTTGGCGACGTCCACTCTGTCCACCAGCTTGTTGAACTCCTGCAGGAAGTACAGACTGATTCAGACACATATCCTATCATCCAGAGGAACTAATACATCTCAGCCTGCATCAACCCAGCACCTAACTGATCAATGAAACACACACATCAACTCCTATATACCGCATTGACCCGAATATAACACGGGTTTCTTTACCTAGAAACAAATCTGAAAAAGAGGGGTCGTCTTATATTCGGGGTCTAGACCTTTTGATGTAATTACACAGTCACAACACCAGATGGCGCCAAACAAGTGTTCCCCCAAGAGAGACACCGTCTGAAAGCAACAGGTCAACATGAGAGAGAGACATGGAGACACGGAGACCAACTCCAACAACGTGGATCAAAAGTAGGCGAGTTAATAAAGAAGAGAACAGAAGTTAAAGATAATGGTGATCAACGAAGTCATCAAACAACTGTCGAACGGCAAATACACAATGAGTGATATCATTATTTTCAGATAACAACATTTGGTCTTCAAAAAGGTATTTTTCCAAAAAGGAGTCTTGAAAAAGAACTGTCGTCTTATATTCAGGTCAATGCGGTAAATCTCTTTTTTTATGGACGAGTAGAGAATGCACATCAAAACCTGATGATGGACATGTGTTGAGGTTGCCTCCTATTCGCGGGTCACAAGCCGTGTTTGACGTGATTACAAATGGATTAAGAGTTAAAACGTGGGGCTGATGATCCGTCAGTGCTAGGGGTCGGGGG
This sequence comes from Harpagifer antarcticus, assembly GCA_902827135.1. NCBI lineage: Eukaryota > Metazoa > Chordata > Actinopteri > Perciformes > Harpagiferidae > Harpagifer > Harpagifer antarcticus. The sequence goes on along the minus strand of CADEHL010000446.1, from coordinate 7,924 downwards.
AAATAATCGATACAGCATAGTATCGCCATACTTTGAGAGGCAATATTGTATCGATACACAGACGCCAAGTATCGATATTTTATTATACTAACTATTCATATTGCAAATCCAAGTTTAAGTTTTTGGTAACAATTTATTTTTCAATCCTCGAGATGGTTCTGAGCTTCTTCTTGTGCGGTCATGGCTAAAGTGGAACTGGCCGGAAGTTACTCAAAACAAAGATGTAAATATATATATCGCAATATATAGTACCGCAATACTTTGCAAATCGTAGAATCGTAATTAGTGATGTTACGTTCACGAACGGTCCGATTCTTTTGAACGGTTCTTTGGTACGAACGAAGGGAACCGAGTCGTACCGAAGAGCCGTTCTTTTTATCGTAGGTTCACTGCCGGCCATAAATCCACTCGCCTTTACAGGCCTTGCTTTCCTGACTGCAGTTAGCCAGAGACGTGTAGTACCATTACAACTCAAGATGATGGCGTAACGCTGCTTGAGTAGTAGTTTGGCTGAGAGATGTAGCAAGTAGGGTTGGGTACAGAGAACAACATTTCGATTCCAACGGCATCATTTAGAAATGTGAATTTCGGTTCCGCTTTCCGATGCCTGAGGAAATGTTCCTCGCCGCTCTCCGTAGCCTACTGGCTACTGTATGACTGCGGCGGGGCGGGAAATGTAGCGTTGTACCCACACTTCCCACAGCGTAACCTGAACCCAGGGCCAGCCCGTCGCACTGGCGTTATAGACGTTCACCTAGGGCGCCAGATCTGGGAGGCGCTGCGCTGACAGCTCTGGGAGGGAAAACAAATGTTTTGACCGTTGGGGCTCATCCTAATGTTCGGCCTTGATGTAACAACATTCATAATTAAGTAAATGTAACACCCTTTTTCACCCCGGTTACACGTTTCACTCGCCCGGTACGATGGCCGCTGCAAGTGATGAAAATGGTGGATGTTGGCTTATCTGGCGCCCGCAGCTGACAGCCAAAGTGCGAGTGAGCGAGGGAGAGAGGGAGGGTGCACTGGAACCGGCGCTGTTGTTATTAGCATCTGGTGCTAGCTGCTCTAACGGAAGAAGAAGATGTTTCTCCAATGATGTGGAGGGAGAGTCCTCTCCAGTCAGACTGAGAGGCTGATCACTACAGCTCAGTGAGGGAAAGGACTCTCTGAGAGGTGGAGGAGAGTCCTCTCCAGTCAGACTGAGGCTGATAACTACAGCTCAGTGAGGTAAAGGACTCTCTGAGAGGTGGAGGAGAGTCCTCTCCAGTCAGACTGAGAGGCTGATAACTACAGCTCAGTGAGGTAAAGGACTCTCTGAGAGGTGGAGGAGAGTCCTCTCCAGTCAGACTGAGAGGCTGATAGCTACAGCTCAGTGAGGTAAAGGACTCTCTGAGAGGTGGAGGAGAGTCCTCTCCAGTCAGACTGAGGCTGATAACTACAGCTCAGTGAGGGAAAGGACTCTCTGAGAGGTGGAGGAGAGTCCTCTCCAGTCAGACTGAGGGCTGATAACTACAGCTCAGTGAGGGAAAGGACTCTCTGAGAGGTGGAGGAGAGTCCTCTCCAGTCAGACTGAGAGGCTGATAACTACAGCTCAGTGAGGGAAAGGACTCTCTGAGAGGTGGAGGAGAGTCCTCTCCAGTCAGACTGAGGCTGATAACTACAGCTCAGTGAGGTAAAGGACTCTCTGAGAGGTGGAGGAGAGTCCTCTCCAGTCAGACTGAGAGGCTGATAACTACAGCTCAGTGAGGGAAAGGACTCTCTGAGAGGTGGAGGAGAGTCCTCTCCAGTCAGACTGAGAGGCTGATAACTACAGCTCAGTGAGGGAAAGGACTCTCTGAGAGGTGGAGGAGAGTCCTCTCCAGTCAGACTGAGAGGCTGATAACTACAGCTCAGTGAGGGAAAGGACTCTCTGAGAGGTGGAGGAGAGTCCTCTCCAGTCAGACTGAGAGGCTGATAACTACAGCTCAGTGAGGGAAAGGACTCTCTGAGAGGTGGAGGAGAGTCCTCTCCAGTCAGACTGAGAGGCTGATAACTACAGCTCAGTGAGGGAAAGGACTCTCTGAGAGGTGGAGGAGAGTCCTCTCCAGTCAGACTGAGAGGCTGATAACTACAGCTCAGTGAGGGAATGGACTCTCTGAGAGGTGGAGGAGAGTCCTCTCCAGTCAGACTGAGAGGCTGATAACTACAGCTCAGTGAGGGAAAGGACTCTCTGAGAGGTGGAGGAGAGTCCTCTCCAGTCAGACTGAGAGGCTGATAACTACAGCTCAGTGAGGGAAAGGACTCTCTGAGAGGTGGAGGAGAGTCCTCTCCAGTCAGACTGAGAGGCTGATAACTACAGCTCAGTGAGGGAAAGGACTCTCTGAGAGGTGGAGGAGAGTCCTCTCCAGTCAGACTGAGAGGCTGATAACTACAGCTCAGTGAGGTAAAGGACTCTGAGAGGTGGAGGAGAGTCCTCTCCAGTCAGACTGAGAGGCTGATAACTACAGCTCAGTGAGGTAAAGGACTCTCTGAGAGGTGGAGGAGAGTCCTCTCCAGTCAGACTGAGAGGCTGATAACTACAGCTCAGTGAGGTAAAGGACTCTGAGTGTTTAGATAGTTCACTTTAGTCTAAGTTATCTCAGTGGGTCTCAAACGGTTTGGTCACAATTTATGTAAACACATATTTCCAAGGCCCTCCTTTATAATTATTGGGATAAAACAGGTTTGAAATCATTCCAATGTAAACTATAGGACAGCAAACCAGACATATCCTTTTAAACTGAAGATAAAAAAATATGCATAAATAAAATAGTAAAATAAGATCTGAATGAACAACAAAAATAAAATACGTTACATGTATTTGTTATTGGCTATCGGGTTACTGGTTATGATCACATACTTATTTAATTATTAAAATGTAAACCGATCTTTTTCATATGGGTGTTTAGAGTTCCTCTAGATCTAGTCTCTAGTACTTCTGCTTAAAGTGCACCAGATTGAAGCATTTTGCTGTAATTGCCATCACTAATCGTAATACTATCGCATCGTGGCTTAAGCATCGCGATAGTATCGTATCGTGGGGACCCCTATCAGTACCTTCTTGGCGGCTTTGCCCTGGGCCAGCAGGTCCTCGGTGGCGGTCTTGTCTCGCTGAACGGTGTCCTGCAGCGCATCCAAACCTGAGATATGTCCGTCCACCTCGACCTTCACATCGTCCAAACGGGACACCATGGCGTCCACCTGCCCCTGAGCATGATGGGAAGACAGAAGACATAACGGTGAGTGCTTGAGGTCAAGACTTCTCTCTAAAGGTGGACTGCACATCTGGATTTTTGACAGTCACCTTCAGGTCTGCTGGGATGCTTCGCTCCATGTTGGCGATGCCCTTCAACATGCCGTCGGACGTTTTGCTCTCGTCTTTGGCCTGGTCGCTCAGACGGACCCCCTGGTTCTCCAAACTCTTCACCTGGGCCGAGGTCTTATCGTGCCTAAAGTCAGTCAGTGTCAAAGTCAACTTTAGAGTCGATCTTTCAGTTTGTGTGTACAGACCGAGAGATCCAAATACCGTTTCCCACAATCCCCAATACAAAAACAAATATATATAAATATGTTTATACATTTATATAAACATATCCACAGACACATTTGTACATATGCACACATTAAGACATCAATAAAAGCACAACAATCAATATGTATAAAATAACAGTCTCAAATCAAATCAAATCAAATCAAGTTTTATTTATAAAGCACATTTAAAAGCGATTTTTGGTCGAGCCAAAGTGCTGTACATGCATTAAAAACACTTATAATCACAATAAAAGACAATAATTTACAACAGATATAAAACAAACACAGGGAAAAGTCAGGAGTCGTGCTCCGCTCTGACTAGAAGGCCTGAGAGAAGAAGTGAGTCTTAAGTGTGGATTTAAAAACCCCTAGGGTCTGGGCCGACCTCACGTGGAGGGGCAGAGTGTTCCAGAGCCTGGGGCCAGCTGCTGCGAAGGCTCGGTGCCCTCGGGTTTTGAGCCTGGTCTTGGGCACTACCAGCAGCAGATGGTCAGCAGACCTTAAAGCTCTGGCTGGGGTGTAGCGCTGGAGGAGTTCAGCTATATAGGCCGGAGCCAGCCCATTTAGTGCTTTAAAAACAAATAAAAGGATTTTAAAATCAATTCTGTACCGAACTGGAAGCCAGTGCAGTGAGGCCAGAATTGGGGTGATGTGGTCACGCTTTTTATGGCCAGTCAGCAAACGTGCAGCTGCGTTCTGGACTAGCTGCAGGCGTTTAATTGATGCCTGGTCCATACCCATATACAGAGCGTTGCAGTAGTCCAGTCTCGAGGTCACAAAGGCGTTAATAACCCTTTCCAGGTCTTTAAAAGATAAATACGACTTGGTTTTGGCCAAAAGTCTTATTTTAAAAAAGCAGGATTTGACTACGCTGCTGACCTGCTTGTCGAATTTAAAAGTACTGGAGAAGGTCACCCCAAGGTTTGTGACTGAGGGGAGGATGTTTTGTTGGAGGGAGCCTAGAATATCAACCTGGGAGGCTGGAGGTTGGGGTCCAAAAAAGATGACCTCAGTCTTGCTTTCGTTGAGGTTTAGAAAGTTTTTGCTCAGCCAGGATTTTATCTCAGTTAAGCAGTCCATCAACTGTTGTAATGAGTGTGTGACACTTGCTTCGAGAGGGAGATATATCTGTACATCGTCGGCGTAGCAGTGGAAGGGAATATTATGTTTTGTGAGAATTGAGCCTAGGGGTAGTAAGTACAGTAAGAAAAGGATGGGGCCCAGAATCGAGCCTTGGGGAACCCCACAGGTAAGAGGGGCTTTTGCAGAGGAGAAGGCACCTAGCTGCACAGCGAAGCTACGGTCTGTCAGGTAGGACCTGAACCATGCAAGGGCAGAGCCTGTGATGCCAGCGGACTGTTCAAGCCGTGACAACAGGATGCTATGGTCCACAGTGTCAAAAGCAGCTGTCAGGTCTAACAGCACCAAGACAGCTGGGCTACCTGAGTCGGCGGCTAGGAGCAGATCATTAAAAACTCTTAAAAGGGCTGTTTCAGTGCTGTGCATGGGTTTGAAGCCAGACTGAAACTTTTCGTGGATTCCATGCGTGGTTAAAAAAGACTGCAGCTGGGCGTAGACCACTCTCTCCAGGGCTTTTGATAAAAAGGTAGCTGGGAAATGGGCCTAAAATTTTCGAGAAAGGAGGGGTCGAGATGTTTCTTTTTAAGTAATGGCTTAACCACGGCATGTTTAAAGGCAGCAGGGACACATCCTGAGCTAAGGGAGGTGTTTACAATTAATAAAATACTTGCTCCAACTGAATCTAAAACGTCTCTGAGAAGGCGAGAGGGAATGCTATCTGAGGTGCAGTTTGTCGGCCGCAGGTGCTTGACCACATCCGAGAGAGAAGAGAAGGATACAGGCTCAAAGTGGTCGAGGACAGCAGGGCACAGAAAGGGAGCAGGATCTGGGGTAGCACTAGTGTGAGCTAGCCTAAGAGCAGATACCTTTTCAATAAAAAATTTAAGAAACTTATCACAGAGAGCAGTCGATGGCACAATAGAAGAAACATCACAGGGATCTCAATATCAATATCTTTGAGAAATGTACATCCAAGACTGAACACACCACACGTCATCAACACAGACTGACTAAGAGTCTCCTGGCTTATTTAACTATTGAAGCCACCTTTCCTGCTCTCAATCAGGTTTATAGAATACCTCTACTGTAAATACTACATTACCCATGAGCCCTAGCACCTACTTCTTTGCATAATCCTCCATGATATATAAAAATATATAGAATTAAACATACTTAGGGTTGCCTTTGCGTTGATGCTTTTGGATCTATATTGTGCCCTCCCAATGTGTGGTGATGTATCTGAAGTTGGGGTGTTTAGTGGCTTTTCTTTGTACTTTTTCTAGTTGGGGATCAGATATTTTAGAGTTGTCTGGAACGCAGCATGAATTCATTAAATATTAGCAATGCTTCGTGGCTACAGTCAGAATGAAAGAAACTGCAAAATGAACCCAAAACTCATCTAAAATCCCAAAGTGAATGGATTAAAACAAAGACCAACCAGACCGGTTCGCAGCAGCATTTAAAACGATGAAATCAATCCTCATGTTACCAGGGAAGGATTAACTGGAGGACTCACATGGTCTTCATGTCTCCGATCAGCTCTTGGACTTTGTTCTCTCTGGTCATGAGATCCCGGACCAGAGCCAGACTCTTCTTCGAGTCTGTCAGAGCTTCGCTGGCGGTCCGCTCCACAGAGTCAGCCGTCGTCTGGTGTCTAAAGGACAACACACAGGAAGTGAGACACACACATCTGACACGGTGTACAACACAAGCTCCTCGACAATATATCAGTGACAACACCAATCAATCATGGGCGGAAAGTAGTTTGTGTCTCTTTGTAGACATGTTGTGTCTGTTTGTGTCCTTATGTAATCAGTTTGTGTCTCTTTGTAGACATGTTGTGTCTGTTTGTGTCCTTATGGAATACTTTTGTGTCTCTTTGTAGACATGTTGTGTCTGTTCATAGTCATTTTGTGTGTAGTTGTTGTGTCTTTGCTCTACGTCTTGTACAGTAAATGTGAGGTCTTACTTATCAGCCAGACTGAGGGCCGTGGGCACCAGAGAGGAGAGGAGGGTCGTCCCCAGAGGAGCGTCTCCCTGAGGGATGTCCTGACAGGAAGAAGAGACAAACAGCTGTTAGAGACATCATCATCAGTATCTCTACTCCGTGGTATTAGTACTTTTACTTAAAGATAATTGAGTTCTGATTTAAACCAGTTTCCTAAAAGGACATTGCTTGGTGTGAGAGCTGCTCCAGCTTATCACCGTACACACACTCCAGCTAACAGTGTGTAGATTTACTATATCTATATTTGTGTTATAACTGTTATAACTCATCTCTTTCGACTCCACTTCGATCGATAGAATTACTAACAAAGCACTTATATACTAACAAAGGACTGGCTTATCTATAGCCAGTTGAGTAGCACTTGAAATGTTTGGCTCTATAAAACCTGATGTACTTTATGATTCTGTTTTCTTCAGGGTTGTGTCTTCCTGGTCGAATGTACTTATTGTAAGTCGCTTTGGATAAAAGCCTCAGCTAAATGCAATGTAATGTAATGTTATAAGAGTTGGATTTATTTTCTCATTGTAGGTTCATTTGTCCCACTGAGGACAAGAGCCAGATGTTGCTGATGTTTTTTGTGCAAAGTGTGTCTCAGGTCTTACGGCTGATCTGAGGTCGGCCTTGGCTTTGTCCAGTTTTCTCTTCATGTCCTCCATCAGAGCCTGGACCTCCTTCACCTTGGCGCTGTACGTCTGCTCTTGTTGTTCGATGTCGACGGCTGCGTCGGCCACGTTTTGGATCTCCTGCTCCTCATCCAGCTGACTCCTGCTGATGGACGCCAGACGTCCCTGCAGCTTCTTCTCCTCCACTGTTGGACGCAGGAAGACATGTTGTTGTCATGCATGGGTTTTATATTACAAATGAGAACAACTAACGTAAAAGAAGACGTCCTGTAGGTCTGTATTAGTGCCCAGAGAGCCCAGTACGACAAAGAGCCTCAGGTACGCCAGGATGTTGGATGACTGAATGGATGGGTCGAGAACTAATTATCCAATCATGTAAAAACCAAAATCAACACAAATTACCTTTTTTAGAAGTGTTAATTATGTCAAATGTATTTGTGTATCTGACACGTGGTATTATGTCTTGGGGCACATGTCACAGTAGGAGAATTTAAATTGAAAAAGGGAACAATTATTAAAAATAAAGGAAATATTATTAAAGAAATATGCTTCACATAAACACAAGGAGCAAATCATGAACATTTAAAATACGTATAAAACATAATTAAAACATTTGATAACGTGCAAATTATAAGTGGCATGTGCGAAGGTTCACTGTTCGAGG
>CADEHL010000445.1:32500-41319 GCA_902827135.1 Harpagifer antarcticus | reverse complement strand
TTCAGTTTCTATTTCATATTTTTGATAACTGAATCAGTGTTTTAAAAAAATAAAATGATGCATATTCTGACCATATGGTTTGAATTAATAATTTACTGAAATTGCAATTAGATATAATCCATGTTGTGCGAAAAGCGACAAGAAAATAAGTGTTTTGATCAGGTCTGCTTTCAGATCAATGAATCCTGGGAATGCTTTTTGACATCAATCGCTTCAGAAGCCTTCATTGTTGTTCCTCCTTCCAAATTGACAGATGTTATGAGCTGAATATCAGGTATGAGGTGTTCACACACATACAGGGAGTGCCAAGGCACACACGCAACAGTCTGTCTCATGACTCACATTAGTCTGAAAAGGATTTTCAATGTTACATCACTTACTGTAAGCCACAAACAGTCATATTTATCTACATGGCTACAGGACACGTGAAGTACATGACATCTGGTTACTTTAGTTGTATATGTGGAAAGGTCATTCTGTCACCTAGTGGCAATATTATGGGAATATAAAAGACTACAATTCCCAGCCTTTAAGAGACTTTCTTTAGTTTTTAACCGTTCAATTATATTACATAATTTGTAAACAAGGGAAGACGTTTGTTTTTCATTTTATTTGTCTCTTTTGTTTCAGAAATCATCAGAAGTCAGACCAGTCACCAGAAACGTGAATAAAACGAAATAAATAAAAAGACAATGTGTTATAAACAGTGGTGGGCAAGTTACTTTTAAAAAGTAACTAGTAATAGTTATAGTTACTGCTCTCAAAAAAGCAACTAGTTACTTTATTAGTTACTAAATTATAAAAGTAACTAGTAACAAGTTACTTTGCTTTACTTTAAAAATAATAACAATACAAATGAAAATGAAATGCTTTCACTGGTTTTTTGCTGACTAGTTCTCTGAAGGCAACAGACTGAAGGCAGCATGTCCTCAACAACATACCTGGCAATCAATCTGTTTAGTTGTTTAGTTGACTCTGGGTGACATGTGGCGATTTAAAAAAATCGTTGTTTGGCTGTTTAGATGGCGTTGCTCCATCTGGGTCACTGCCGGTGGTTGAGACGGTGGGGTCTTTGGCGACTAGTTTTATAGCCTCATGTACATTAGTTAGGTGCTTCAGGAGATTGCTGTTATTCGATGTGGACAATGCTTTCTGTCTGCACACAGTTTACATTTGACCGTAATATTTTTTGCGTCCTTTATTCCCACAAATTGAAAATAGTGGTTATAATATACATTACTTTGTAACGCGTTCAGACATATCAAATAAATGTTAAATTAAACACCATAGCACCAACAAACATGAGAAATTGAAGTTATATAAGTTAAGCATTAAAGGTGGGGTAGGTAAGTTTGAGAAAGCGGCTCGAGATACGCTTGTTGTTATATTCCATGGAATGCTCTTAACATCCCGATAGCAATGAATATCTGAAGTGCTTTGACAAAAAATCCATTAAAACATATCATCTCTGGAAGCCGTAGCGCTGTAAAAAGCACGACCAATCATCTGAGCCGGCTAAAGTAACTGGATGGCCTACCTGCCTGTCAGCCTTCCATCTGGGCACAAACTTATCTCGTGCCCTCATTGGTCATGTGCGCGTTCGTGTGTGTTGGAGGAGGGGCTCTGTGAGGAAGTGGCAGATTTGTTCCGGCTGAGTATTTTCAAGTTCCAGCGCACTCCAGCTGGTTTCTCCAAAATGACCGACCCCACCTTTAAGACATGTGAACTAAAATAACACTGGTATATTTGAGGCTGTGGAAAATCACTGAAATGAAAACGGATCAATCGTTTGCACGACCTGATAAGTTAACTAAACATTTATCCGCCTTAAATACATAAAATATCAGACTCTGTCATGTGTCAGATAAAGTCTGCAGGTTGTTGACATTGGTGAGCAGGATTGTGTAATCGACCCACTTTTATTGCTATGTTTTAGGTTAACGGCTGATTTATGTAGCATTCGTATGAATATGTATATAGATCAATCAAACATGAATCAATACGACATTAGGGCTTCATTTAATCATCAAACAGGATCAGTTTATTGAATAATGACATTTTCCAACAAACCTAATTGGCAGAATATCGTCACTGTGTGCTTACATTCATGTTGATGAAGGACGGAGGACGGAGGACACTGACTCCCCTCAGAGCCCCGAAACAAAAACAGAGAAGAGACTTTGACTTGTGTCGCTTGAAAGTGAGTTGTTGGCATCATGTATTAACTAAGGGGTCAATAACAAAGCACCAATGACTACAGCAGCACCTCCTTCCTCCCCTGATGTGTGGGGTCATATGAGGAAGTGCTTGACTTATTAAAGACCGCATTGGAAAACTAACACATGAAAAAGTACCCATGTTCAGGGTCATTGTCCCAACACTTGGCAATACAGTGTTATTATATTTGAAGCTTTAATAGGGTGGACTTTGCTGAGTCAGCCAGTCTGCGATAATGGTGGCCTGTCAGCGGGTTACTGAGCGACAAAGAGCCGCTGGCCATGACCTACATATTTCTGTTTGTTTGATAATGATAAGAGCGCTCATTAAAGTAGGCCACCTCATCAAGGAGACAAAGGCAGGGGAGAGTGAGCGGTCATCATCTGGTGAAGGAGGGAGAAACCTTTTTTGGGGTGTAAAGGTGACAGTTCATGACCAAAACTCACTTCGACACTTCAGAACAGCTTCAAAAAGATCCAGTCTCAATAGAGCGGTGCAGGAAAGAGCAGTAAAACCCGAAAGAAATATCAAGAATTTGACAACTTCCTGTTCGTCTGGGTGTATTTGGTTTTTATCCTCAAAAAAGGTCTGTGCTTTACACAAGCTGAAGAGATTCTAACGGAGGTTGCTAACAACGTTTCTGAATGAGACGACTAAACATTACACCTATAGGCCTACCACCTTTAGCTTAGCGGTGGTGATGTGAAGTCATGTGACCGTGCTGTAGTTCCTCTATAGCCCAACATTAGCCTCCTTTAGCTTAGCGGTGGTGACGTGAAGTCATGTGACCGTGCTGTAGTTCATTTATAGCCCAACATTAGCCACCTTTAGCTTAGCGGTGGTGACGTGAAGTCATGTGACCGTGCTGTAGTTCCTTTATAGCCCAACATTAGCCTCCTTTAGCTTAGCGGTGTGGTGACGTGAAGTCATTGTGACCGTGCTGTAGTTCCTTTATAGCCCAACATTAGCCACCTTTAGCTTAGCGGTGGTGACGTGAAGTCATGTGACCGTGCTGTAGTTCCTTTATAGCCCAACATTAGCCTCCTTAGCTTAGCGGTGGTGACGTGAAGTCATGTGACCGTGCTGTAGTTCCTTTATAGCCCAACATTAGCCTCCTTTAGCTTAGCGGTGGTGACGTGAAGTCATGTGACCGTGCTGTAATTCCTTTATAGCCCAACATTAGCCTCCTTTAGCTTAGCGTTTAACATCTCTACAGTTTAGAGCAGTGGTTCTCAAACTTTTTTCAATAATGTTCCCCCTTTGAAAAGAAATTCAGCCAAGTCCCCCTGATCAGCGCAAAAACAATTGTTAAGGAGAAAATGCCCATATAAAGAGGTACAGCACAGCGCGGCACCATCAGTGTCTGATTTATTAAAACAACAACAGTAACTGAGAAACACTTAAATGCTACATTTCAAATGTTTACAATCCATCACTAAATTCATGGCAAACCAATTTTAACATCAAGCAACAACACAGAGACGACATTAGCTGCATTGAACTGATCTTTTTAATAAGTTGTACTTAATGTAGTGAAACATGGGCTCGAGCTTCACTGAGGAGCTTAGTCATTCTGACAGGGAGGCTAAACTGCAGTTATTACACTTTGCGTTTTGAAATATGTGAAACTCTGTTCATATAAAACCCACTCTGCTCACACTTCCGTACTTTTCCTAAAATTGGTTTATTTATTTATTTTGGGGCGTGGGGAATGAAGAGAAAAAAATATGAGCATTTTATGAGCATGGGATTTTGACCCCTCATATAAACAAATGCAAAATGCTGCGCTATACTTTGCGGCCACACGCCGTTGCCAAGCAACACTTATTGTTTAGGTGGCAGTCATATCATTAACTAGGACTAGCTAGATCTGATAGATTTGGACATAAACGCGAGTGAAGTCTAACCAGACGGGAGAGATCAGATCAGCTGCTGCTGATGGAGAACACGCCGCTCTGCGATCACAGCTCCCCCGCTGTGACGGACCGTTGAGTGGAGCAAACTTAAATACACTAAGAGTTAGACCTAACACACTTAGCTAGTTCATCTACTCTGGAACTAGCTAAACTAGTTATAAATATATGTATTCTTTACTGTCGGATCACTTAGGCCGGTTAGACAGGTTCAGCGAGCTGCACGAGACTGACGGGCTGTCAGGAGAGGGAGAGGGAGAGAGAGCCGTTTATTGTTCCCATTTTATTATCCAGAGTTTCTGTAAACCTTTGAAGAAAGTAATTCATCTTCTATTAATAGTTTGTTTAAATGCATTAATTATGTTGTTTTTTTCATTAACATAAAATCAATCTCACGTACCCCCTGCAGTGCTCCAACGTACCCCTAGGGGTCCGCGTACCCCCATTTGAGAACCACTGGTTTAGACTATGTTAACAGGAAGTGATGACATGAGTTTTAGGACTCATGTCTGAAGGTCTGTACCCAACCCACTCTCTTCAGTCTGCGTACAAATAACACGCTTTACAATTTGGAACTGCGTCCAATGGATGTGAGAGTTAATGTTTCCTAAAGCTCCTGTTGTAGGGGTCAATTTCATCCACATTAGCATTATGGTTGCACTCAAAGGGCCGGTTGTAACTTTTAGACTATATAAATATACATATCTAAATATAGAATATAAAATGATGTATTATATTACATTATTGCCTCTGCATTGGATTATTATCGGACAGGGTAATGACTCCCTGAACTAACCCTAACTGAAAGCAGAATTATCGGGCAAATAATTGTAAGTCTCTTCAGTGCGCATTGTGTCACGTCTCTGATACAACCCGTGCGGCTTCACGCAGGCAGGTGAGCCTTTACTAATCATGGCTTATCAGCTCAATTGAAAACAGCTGTCGTCCAATCAGCTGCAGAGACAAAGACCATCAGGACAAAGGGAGGCACAGAATGATCGCTCACTAAAATGCATCACAAACTGTTTAAACTCACGGTAAAACCCAAAAGAAATACACAACACTAAACAGACACTGACGAATATTTATATTTGTTAAATAATAACACAAAAAGACACATCATCAACACATGACCGCTCTCTACTTCTAAATGCTGTCTGCACATTTCAAACATCCAACTAAGTGAACATTACATCTCGACGAACCGGTCCGAGCTATTTTCAAACCGATTCTTCACCACCTTCTCACTGGATAACCCGACCCATGAACACTTTGCACACGTTCCCCTTGTCACACATTTAAGAAAAGAAAAACAGTGAATCATTTAGTTTCTGGGAGAAGGGGTGGGATTACATACGTGTAGACTTCTTCCAACCCCTTTTCAGATGTGTAATTAGTTAGATCAATTGTTTATATATCATAAGTTAATAACATTTGAGTTTATCAATGTGATAACTGCTTAAGTGCAGTATCATGATTCTCTCGTTTCATTTCATATATTTAGTTTTACACGTTCGAAATAAATCAAATGTCCCATGTTTCCCATGCCATGAAATGTATTTTTCTGACCTCCAGTCAGAGTTGGGTTTTACAGACGGGATTTGAACGTGGCGTCAGACGAGCTGCTTGCTGTTTTTATCTGGACTCGCCCTTGGGGGTTCAGAAAGGACCCATTGTTGAATAAGCAGCTGGTCGTTGAGTGACCCAGATCAGGCTGACGTGCTTCTGCGTTGCTCGGTAATGTCCGTGTTGTGCCAGTTTTGGTCTGGAAAGCTTGCCAGTCGTCATGGCAACCCTATAGGACGCTTTAAAACTGAGTGTGACAGAGAAGTCATGACAAGTTAAAGAAAGCTTCACTCGAGGCAGAAAGTTGCATTTACTCAGGTCATGCACTTTATCCACTCTTTGCATGTTCTGTCTGGGCGCACATTACATCTTGTTGTGCTACGTGGAATAACAACACAGTGGAATCTGATCAATGCTTTTGAGATTACACAAATAGGAGCCGATCAAGGAGGCGTGTGGCGCAGTGTAGAGCCTTGGTGTTGGGATCAGGGGTCACAGGTTCAAACCCCTCTGCAGTCAGCATGTCGTTGTGTCCCTGAGAACACTTCGCCCCAAAGTGCTCCAGTCGGGATCGTCCACAGTGTTGAGTCTGTGAGTCACTTCGGATAAAAGCGTCTGACAAGTGACATGTGATCCTAAAATATACATTTGTTGATTTTAAGTCCAATGATGTGTAAGCAGCACGGTCACATGACTTCACGTCACCACCGCTAAGCTAAAGGAGGCTAACGTTGGGCAATAAAGGAACTACAGCACGGTCACATGACTTCACGTCTCCACCGCTAAGCTAAAGGAGGCTAATGTTGGGCAATAAAGGAACTACAGCACGGTCACATGACTTCACGTCACCACCGCTAAGCTAAAGGTGGCTAACGTTGGGCTATAAAGTAACTACAGCACGGTCACATGACTTCAGCACCGCTAAGCTAAAGGTGGCTAACGTTGTGCTATAAACTAACTACAGCACGGTCACATGATTTCAGCACCGCTAAGCTAAAGGTGGCTAACGTTGTGCTATAAAGGAACTACAGCACGGTCACATGACTTCAGCACCGCTAAGCTAAAGGTGGCTAACGTTGTGCTATAAAGTAACTACAGCACGGTCACATGACTTCAGCACCGCTAAGCTAAAGGTGGCTAACGTTGTGCTATAAAGGAACTACAGCACGGTCACATGACTTCAGCACCGCTAAGCTAAAGGTGGCTAACGTTGTACTATAAAGTAACTACAGCACGGTCACATGACTTCAGCACCGCTAAGCTAAAGGTGGCTAACGTTGGGCTATAAAGTAACTACAGCACGGTCACATGACTTCACCACCGCTAAGCTAAAGGTGGCTAACGTTGGGCTATAAAGTAACTACAGCACGGTCACATGACTTCAGCACCGCTAAGCTAAAGGTGGCTAACGTTGTGCTATAAAGTAACTACAGCACGGTCACATGACTTCACCACCGCTAAGCTAAAGGTGGCTAACGTTGGGGGTGATGACGTTTAATCGTCTCATCAAATCAATGGACACTTGTTAGCAACCGCCGTTTGGACAGGAAGTGCAAACATGCTAAGTAGTTTCTGGGTTTGAGGACTCATCCCTGCGCCACATCTGAAACAACGACTTGTCAATAACGACGACAGCCATGATACAACACAACAACAACATTACCAGAACAAACACCAAACCGTCAGTCAGCCTCTCGGGTTGAACATCACAACATTTAAAACACAATGAAAACGTTCTGCTGCAGCCTTTTGTTTACTTAAACAGGCAGCAATGTCAACAAAAACAAGACAACAACGTAAGGCATCTCATGATCCTCCCAGCAAAGCTTGATATCCTGACAGTGAGCTGCTCACAAAGCTATCTGATACAAAACGCCGTGCCTTCACACACATATTTACAGCATCGCTAAAGCAGGAAATATTACAACTCAAATCCAGAAATATATTCATGTGTTTTAGTAACAATATTGACGTCTGTATTTTGATTTCTTTACCTCACACCTTGGGCCTGTACTACGAAGCTGGTTCAACCTAACCTGGATATGTTTGAGTTAGCCGGTTGGCCTAATCCAAAACGCGCTCTCGCTAAACGGTCCTACGACGCTGGTTATCAAGTGGATCGCTCAAGCCAGCCGTGTCCTATCTAGATAGGTGTTCACATGAGAGGGGTGGTATCTGGAGCATTCGACCAATCACAGACATCGAGAAGCTACTGACAGCGCAGCGTCATACTTCCTGAATGAAAAGTGAACTTTAATATTAGACATATGAAGAAGTTAAACTTTAAACATCCATGACTTAAACACTTGATCCAGGATCAAAGCCACAGAGCTGCACCTGCAAGGTGAACACAGCTGCTAACAGAACAAGTGTTTGAATGCGTACATTAACAGCTTCATGATATCACTGCCCGTCTAAGACACCATCTGACTTTCATTACATTTGACTCCAGTGTTTCCTCAACTTAATGTGTTGCTTAAAATAATACTTCTGCATACAGTCTGTGACACTGTGAGTGTTGCACGGCCAGATACGGCTCAGCTGACTCAGATCAGGAGATGAGACATTATGAAGTGATATGCCGCGGACTGTACTTAATGTGACTCTGATCCGGTTCCTGATGTTGTGGCAGATATTTAAGTAAGCTTTCTTAACGCTAATGTTCTAATAGATTGCTCTGAAGATGGAGGTGATATTCTATTCATGTTCACGTTCACACAGTCGGTGATTTTTGCCGTCTTTCCTGCAACGGCAGCTTTTCTGTATTTCCTTTCTCCTGTGATATGACTTGATCGCTTTGAACTCCGCACACTGAGCTCTGATTGGTCAGCAGGCGGTGCTTTCACTGAGTTGAGCTCTTAGCCTGCAACCTAACCTGCTCCGGGGCAGGTTAGCCGCTCAGCATCAGTTACCATGGAGATCTAGCCGCTAAGAAGAGAACCAGCTTCGTAGGACCGGAAAGCCAGAGTTACCCTGAAGTTAGCCGCTAAGAGAACATCCTGCTTCGTAGTACACCCCCCTTGATGCAGAGTGACTCTATTTATTATAAATATTATTGTTATTCGTTTAAAATAAAATTGATATTATATTATTATTGATCAAAATTAATAATTAAAAATAGTC
>CADEHL010000445.1:0-27500 GCA_902827135.1 Harpagifer antarcticus | reverse complement strand
AACACACACTACGGACACACACGACATAATGTGAAGAACACACACTACTGACACACACGACATAATGTGAAGAACACACACTACTGACACACACGACATAATGTGAAGAACACACACTACGGACACACACGACATAATGTGAAGAACACACACTACGGACACACACGACATAATGTGAAGAACACACACTACGGACACACACGACATAATGTGAAGAACACACACTACGGACACACACGACATAATGTGAAGAACACACACTACTGACACACACGACATAATGTGAAGAACACACACTACTGACACACACGACATAATGTGAAGAACACACACTACTGACACACACGACATAATGTGAAGAACACACACTACGGACACACACGACATAATGTGAAGAACACACACTACGGACACACACGACATAATGTGAAGAACACACACTACGGACACACACGACATAATGTGAAGAACACACACTACTGACACACACGACATAATGTGAAGAACACACACTACTGACACACACGACATAATGTGAAGAACACACACTACTGACACACACGACATAATGTGAAGAACACACACTACGGACACACACGACATAATGTGAAGAACACACACTACGGACACACACGACATAATGTGAAGAACACACACTACTGACACACACGACATAATGTGAAGAACACACACTACTGACACACACGACATAATGTGAAGAACACACACTACTGACACACACGACATAATGTGAAGAACACACACTACGGACACACACGACATAATGTGAAGAACACACACTACGGACACACACGACATAATGTGAAGAACACACACTACGGACACACACGACATAATGTGAAGAACACACACTACTGACACACACGACATAATGTGAAGAACACACACTACTGACACACACGACATAATGTGAAGAACACACACTACGGACACACACGACATAATGTGAAGAACACACACTACTGACACACACGACATAATGTGAAGAACACACACTACTGACACACACGACATAATGTGAAGAACACACACTACTGACACACACGACATAATGTGAAGAACACACACTACGGACACACACGACATAATGTGAAGAACACACACTACTGACACACACGACATAATGTGAAGAACACACACTACGGACACACACGACATAATGTGAAGAACACACACTACTGACACACACGACATAATGTGAAGAACACACACTACTGACACACACGACATAATGTGAAGAACACACACTACGGACACACACGATATAATGTGAAGAACACACACTACGGACACACACGACATAATGTGAGAACACACACTACGGACACACACGACATAATGTGAAGAACACACACTACGGACACACACGACATAATGTGAAGAACACACACTACTGACACACACGACATAATGTGAAGAACACACACTACTGACACACACGACATAATGTGAAGAACACACACTACGGACACACACGATATAATGTGAAGAACACACACTACGGACACACACGACATAATGTGAAGAACACACACTACGGACACACACGATATAATGTGAAGAACACACACTACGGACACACACGATATAATGTGAAGAACACACACTACGGACACACACGACATAATGTGAAGAACACACACTACGGACACACACGACATAATGTGAAGAACACACACTACGGACACACACGACATAATGTGAAGAACACACACTACTGACACACACGACATAATGTGAAGAACACACACTACGGACACACACGACATAATGTGAAGAACACACACTACTGACACACACGATATAATGTGAAGAACACACACTTCGGACACACACGACATAATGTGAAGAACACACACTACTGACACACACGACATAATGTGAAGAACACACACTACGGACACACACGACATAATGTGAAGAACACACACTACGGACACACACGACATAATGTGAAGAACACACACTACGGACACACACGACATAATGTGAAGAACACACACTACTGACACACACAACATAATGTGAAGAACACACACTACGGACACACACGACATAATGTGAAGAACACACACTACTGACACACACGACATAATGTGAAGAACACACACTACGGACACACACGACATAATGTGAAGAACACACACTACTGACACACACAACATAATGTGAAGAACACACACTACGGACACACACGACATAATGTGAAGAACACACACTACGGACACACACGACATAATGTGAAGAACACACACTAGTACTGACACACACGACATAATGTGAAGAACACACACTAGTACTGACACACCTGATAGGCTTCATGTGAAGTGCATTCAATCATTTAGTCATCACACTCAATACACCTCAAATGCCACAACGCACCCAGAGTCTGTTTTTAAATCAACTGCAAAAATGTGTTTCAAAATCTTAGTAAGTAATTAAGTAAGAAAGTAAACAAGTAAGTCAGTACATCATTTAATCAGTAAACAAGTAAGTAAGTAATGAAGTAGTACTGTAAATAAGTAAGTGCTCAAATAAGTAAGTAGGTAAACAAGTATGTAAGTAAGTAAACAAGTAAATAAGCCAGGACACAAGTAAGATAGTAAGTTATTAAGTAAGTAATGTAAGTACACAAGTAAATAAGTAAGTAAACAAGTAAGTCAGTACTGTTAATAAGTAAGTAAGTAATTAGTACTACAAATGGGTAAGTACTCAAATAACTAATTAAGTAAACAAGTAGGCAAGTAAGTATGTAATGAAGTAAGTACACAAGTAAAGAAGTAAGTAAATAAGTCAGGACACAACTAAGATAGCAAGGTATTAAGTAAGTATGTACTGTAAGTAAGTACACAAGTCACAAAAAGTAAGCAAGTTGACATGTAAACAAGTAGGTATACACTGTAAACAAGTAAGTATGTACTGTACATAAATAAATATATAAACAAGTAGGTAAGAAACTCTAAGTACAACAGTAAATAAGTCAGGACACAAGTAAGATAGTAAGTTATGAAATAAGTAAGTACTGTGAGTAAGTAGTACATAATTAAGTAAACAGATAAGTAAGTGCTGCAAATAAGTAAATAACCAGGCTACAGAGAGCACGAGGAAGCACTTTCTGAAACAGCTGTGTGAACGCAACGTCTGCCTTTAGTAACTTCCACCAAACCACCACAAACGCAACACATCCCACAAACACACATGGTGTAAGAGACGCAGCCGGTAAGTGAGGCAACAGGAAGCTGAGCGTCTTCACAGCAGCTGAGAGCAGAACGAGTCAGGAAGGAGGACCTGAAGTGAGTTCTAATGTAGTGACCTTACCTCATTTACAACCAGGAGAGGTGACCTTACCTCATTTACAACCATGAGAAGTGACCTTACCTCATTTACAACCATGAGAGGTGACCTTACCTCATTTACAACCATGAGAGGTGACCTTACCTCATTTACAACCATGAGAGGTGACCTTACCTCATTTACAACCATGAGAGGTGACCTTACCTCATGACCTTACCTCATTTACAACCATGAGAGGTGACCTTACAGATGATAAGAACCAGACAATAAACAACATGAAAAAGCAGGAGGAATGTGAGTCACACCAACACAGATCATCATGGAGGCAGATTCAAAAACATTTAATGTTCGGGTCCGACACACACGTACACACACACACACACACACACGTACACACACACACACACACCGCCTACAACTGGTAAACACACCCCTTATTATTAAACCACAGCCTGCCTGATCATGTCCTGAAACGTCACACAATGTGGACGTGACTGAAGGCACACACACACACACACACACACACACACACACACACACACACACACACACACACACACACACACACACACACACACACACACACACACACACACACACACACACACACACACACACACACACTCCTGCATGGATCTCTCTGAACTCGACTGTTGATGTGACCTGAGACAATGTGGGCCAGGAGCCAAAGGTCAGAGGTCACAGTGTACACTAACAGTGCTACTGTTATCATATAAAGGACATTTTAACCTTTGCAGACCATTTACATGCACTATACAACACACTAAGAGAAAGAACACTACAGAAAACAGAATAAAACCTCTTTAACACAGTTTTTTATTCAGAATATTATTGAAATTCAGTAATAAATGCTCTGAGTTAATCAAAAATGTCAAGATTAGATGCAATGGCGTCTGTTAAAGTCATCTTTAATCAGATGTACTGTGTTTCTCTACTCTTCATCACGTGTCACTTGTCAGACGCTTTTATCCAAAGGGACTTACTCAGTACTGTGGGCAATCCAATCTCAGGGACGCAACGACATGCTGACTGGAGCGGGGTTTGAACTTGCTATCCCCTGATTCCAAGTCCAGCACACTACCCACTGAGCCACAGCCTCCCTTCATCTACTAACACAACAATACTCTGACTCAATCTGTGAGTGACAGGAGAGAGGACTCATGTCTCTCAATCTGTGAGGGACAGGAGAGAGGACTCATGTCTCTCAATCTGTGAGGGACAGGAGAGAGGACTCATGTCTCTCAATCTGTGAGGGACAGGAGAGAGGACTCATGTCTCTCAATCTGTGAGGGACAGGAGAGAGGACTCATGTCTGTAAACATCTCTGTGCATTTTGATTCCATTGTATCACAATCTGTTGTCTTTTGATTCTGTAGCATTTCTCAGAGGCACGTTTAAACAAACTTCAGTCTATACATGTTACACTTCTTTCACTTATTTTGTTTTCCAAAAAACCTCAAAAGATTTTTTTTAATCATAATGGCAAAAGTTAATTACATTTTTATCCAAATGTCTAATCTAGCAGTGCTTTAATGTTCAATGTTAACGGAATGCATAGAAAAGCATTTTGTTACTTTAGTGCACACGCTGCAGAATACAACTGGCTTTACATTTCTACTGCTGACCTACTTACTGCCTCTGCACACAATGTGGACATCCTACCTTTCCATAACGTTGAACCTCGACCTTTAAACCTCGTGCTCATGTGTCCTCCTGTGCAAAGGATTGTGGGTGAGAATAGAGGGAACTGCTAAATGCACCCGGAAGCCGCCGGACATCCTGGTATTTTTGGCAAACTGTGTTTTGGACTTACTTAATCTTTAGCTGGCAGGAGTTTGCTGACGCACTCCGTGACCTTACATGACTGGTGCAGCTTCTTGTGAACGTTTACAAACAGATACTGATGATGTATTCAAGATTCAAGGTTGTATTATCATTAAATTACATTTAGCTGACGCTTTTATCCAAAGCGACTTACAATAAGTACATTCGACCAGGAAGACACAACCTTGAAGAAAACAGAATCATAAAGTACATCAGGTTTCATAGAGCCAAACATTTCAAGTGCTACTCAGCTGGCTTTAGAGAAGCCAGTCCTTTATTAGTATATAAGTGCTTTGTTAGTAATTCTATGGCTGGAAGTGGAGTCGAAAGAGATGAGTTTTCAGTCTGCACCGGAAGGTGTGCAGGCTTTCTGCTGTCCTGATGTCAATGGGGAGCTCATTCCACCATCTTGGAGCCAGGATAGCAAACCCACGTGTTTCTGCTGATGGGAACTTGGGTCCCCCTCGCAGCGAGGGTGCAGCGAGTCGTTTGGCTGATGCAGAGCGGAGTGCACGCGCTGGGGTGTACAGTTTAACCATGTCCTGGATGTAGGAAGGGCCAGATCCATTCACAGCATGGTATGCAAGTACCAGTGAAGGGAGCGGAGGAGCGGAGTGGTGTGGGAACATTTAGGAAGGTTGAAGACCAGACGAGCCGCTGCATTCTGGATGAGAGAGGTCGGATGGCACATGCAGGTAGACCAGCCAGGAGGGAGCTGCAGTGCATCATGTGCACAGCAGCTACAGTGTAGATATAGCAATGAACAACTGAAGTCACAGGCTCCTCCAACAGAGCAGCACGAATATATATACATATATCTTTGAGTGATATTTCACAGAGACGTATTATATATTAATAATAATAATAATATATTTTATTTCTTTCGCACTTTTCTTGAACCCAAAGACGCTTTACATTTGGGAGGGAGGGTAGACAAACAAAACAAAAAGAAACAAAACAAAACAGAAAAGCAGTCAGGAGGAATTTGGTTGAGAGGGGGGGGGGGGGCTTATGGATACAGAGTTGAAGAGGTGGGTTTTGAGGCGGGACTGGAACAGGGTGAGGGACTCAGACTCACGGAGGTATTTGGGGAGGGAGTTCCAGAGCTTCGGGGCTGCCACAGAGAAGGTTCTGTCCCCGAAGCTCCGGAGTTTGGCCTTGGGGATGGAAAGCAAAGGTGGTGGATCTGAGGGTCCGGGGGGGTCAGTGAGGTAGGGGGGGGGGGGCCAGATGGTGGAGGGCTTTGAAAGTGAGGACCAGGAATTATTATTATTTAATTATATATATATATATATAATTATTAATTATTTTAATTAATATTATACAGAGACGTCCAACGGAGACCAGTTGCCCTTTCTGGTTGATTAGTGGAGCCAGCACTAAAACTGAGGGCATGGTGGTAGAACATCCCATTGGACTTCTTTGCCCTCTTCTCAAATAAAATGTGTTTTACAATTATTATTTCTTTTAATTACTTTTAATTGTGCACTTTAATGCTACAATCTATATGGTGTTTACGGAGGCCCCTAGTGGACAATGGTAAAAAACACCATGGTGCGCACGTGAAACCTTTTTGTGAGCATGTCCGAATGTGTGTACACCCACCATGTAACACCATGTATCAAACATTGTCAAACATTTGAATCACTTTTGGAGAAATCTCAAAGGGAAATTCCCATGTGGCTTTAACCCTCTTCCGTATATAAGCCTTTTCTTGTATTTTAACATCAGGACAAAGGAATACACATTTTATATTAATTAGTTTTTCACTAATAACCGCCTCACTGCACATCAGCCATTTATTATGTAAAACCCTTTCTACTGAGCCATTATTGTCCAGCACACACACACACACACACACACACACACACACACACACACACACACACACACACACACACACACACACACACACACACACACACACACACACACACACACACACACACACACACACACACACACACACACACACACACACAGCACCTACAACTGGTAAACACACCAGCTATTATTAAACCACAGCCTGTTTGATCATGTCCTGAAATGTCACACAATATGGACGTGAGTGAAGACACATTCACACACACCATGTATACATCACTTCAGGGGACATTACATTGACTTACATGCATTTCCTGGAGACTTAAACTAACCTTAACCATAACCAACACATGCCTAACCCTAACCCTAACCCTAACCCTAACCAAGTCTTCAACCTAAAATTAATGATCCCCTTATGGGGACCTCCAATTTGTCCCCATAAGGGAGGCGAGTCCCCACACGTGACTGTGTAAACAGATTTAGGTCCCCACAAGTATAGTAATGCTAGGCCACACACACACACACACACACACACACACACACACACACACACACACCACCTAAAACTGGAAACACACCACCTATTATTAAACCACAGCCTGTCTGATCATGTCCTGAAATGTCACACAATGTGGACGTGAGTGAAGACACACACACACACACTCACACACACACACACACACACACACACACACACACACACACACACACACACACACACTGGACTCACCATGAGTGCGTCAGAGGCACACACGCTGTGGAAGCCGTGGAAGAAGGCAGCGAACTGTTTGGAGATGGATTTATTGAGCAGGAAGTCGACGTAGAGCTGGACGTACTCTGAGAGAGAGGAGAAGCACAACAGTGATTTTCTTTAATACATATTCCATTACAGGCTTCGACCCGCTCCGAGGCACGGAGCTGGACCAGGACCAGCAGGGGAACATGGAACATGAGTTGTAATAAGAGGAGGAAAGTGTATTTTCTCCACCTCTCGCTCATTAAAAGAACAACGAGGCTTTGAGCCGAGCATGAAGGCAAAACACATGGCGAGGATTGAACAAGGGCTGGGATGTATGTCAATGTGATATTGCATCATAAATGTCGTGTGCAATGTTGCATGAGTTTGATTTCCTGGATTTAAAGGGTGTGTTACATTAAAGTGAGGTCATTTCCTATTTTGTCATTTGTGTATTCACCCATTAGATTAGATTGACTTTATTCATCACAAATTCAGATTGTTTTTGTTGTCAAGTATTAAACACAAGATAATAAGTGTATTAATAAAACACATAAATTATAGATAAACAGTACATATATACAGTTCATGCCAACAGTAAAATGTATATTTATCAACGGGGTTATAAATAATCCAATTATAAAAAATACTGAATCAAACAGACAGAGACATATGACTCTATGCACATTACTAACCAAGCTAAAACTTACATGTTAATCCTTATATCCTCATTTCTGATGATTAGGTTTAAAACGTCACATCAGCCAAATAATGAGTTTATGTGCAATTATTTTGACTCTCCTCCTGCTTTGACGGACATTTGTTAAACTTTAAATAAGATAAAAGGTGTGTTTGTGTACAACTCTCATCCGTACTTTAAGCCAGGCTGATGGCTCTCTGAGGTATGAAGGTGCTTTTAAAGGTCCCCTATCATCCTCTTCTTCATCAACATGTCACAGGTCTCAGATATATCCAGAGCCTGTCTCTAATTACCCATAATCCCCTCTGTTTCAGCCCCGTTTCCAAAGTGCTGATTCTCTGTCTGTTACTTTAGATGAAAATAAGGAGCCCCTCCCCACGCCCCTCTGAGAGACATTTGGTTACAAAGAACTCAATAGGCGCTTTCACACCGGAGTGCTTTTCCCGTTTAGTTCCGTTAGTTCCTGGAATTTTGCGTTCACACCAAAAAGAGAACTTAGTTCATGAGAACTTTTACCCCCATTTTTAGTCCCTGCTGGAGAGGTGGGACTATCCAATTTCTGATTGGCTGGACGAATTGCAAACCACGGCCCGTAACACTCGGAAACGTTTTTTGAAGCCGCCATTGTATGTAGAAGAGACATGAAGAAGAGGGGACACATGTTGATGTAGAAGAGACATGAAGAAGAGGGGACACATGTTGATGTAGAAGAGACATGAAGAAGAGGGGACACATGTTGATGTAGAAGAGACATGAAGAAGAGGGGACACATGTTGATGTAGAAGAGACATGAAGAAGAGGGGACACATGTTGATGTAGAAGAGACATGAAGAAGAGGGGACACATGTTGATGTAGAAGAGACATGAAGAAGAGGGGACACATGTGATGTAGAAGAGACGTGAAGAAGAGGGGACACATGTTGATGTAGAAGAGACTGAAGAAGAGGGGACACATGTTGATGTAGATGAGACATGAAGAAGAGGGGACACATGTGATGTAGAAGAGACATGAAGAAGAGGGGACACATGTTGATGTAGAAGAGACATGAAGAAGAGGGGACACATGTTGATGTAGAAGAGACATGAAGAAGAGGGGACACATGTTGATGTAGAAGAGACATGAAGAAGAGGGGACACATGTTGATGTAGAAGAGACATGAAGAAGAGGGGACACATGTTGATGTAGAAGAGACATGAAGAAGAGGGGACACATGTTGATGTAGAAGAGGAGAGGAAGAAGAGGGGGACACATGTTGATGTAGAAGAGACATGGAGAAGAGGGGACACATGTGATGTAGAAGAGACATGAAGAAGAGGGGACACTTGTTGATGTAGAAGAACGTGGAGAAGAGGGGACACGTGTTGATGTAGAAGAGACATGAAGAAGAGGGGACACATGTTGATGTAGAGACATGAAGAGGAGGGACACATGTTGATGTAGAGACATGAAGAAGAGGGGACACATGTTGATGTAGAAGAGACATGAAGAAGAGGGGACACATGTTGATGTAGAAGAGACATGAAGAAGAGGGGACACATGTTGATTGTAGAAGAGGACATGAAGAAGAGGGGACACATGTTGATGTAGAAGAGACATGAAGAAGAGGGGACACATGTTGATGTAGAAGAGACAGGAAGAAGAGGGGACACATGTTGATGTAGAAGAGACATGGAGAAGAGGGGACACATGTTGATGTAGAAGAGACATGAAGAAGAGGGGACACTTGTTGATGTAGAAGAGACGTGGAGAAGAGGGGACACGTGTTGATGTAGAAGAGACATGAAGAAGAGGGGACACATGTTGATGTAGAGACATGAAGAAGAGGGGACACATGTTGATGTAGAAGAGACATGGAGAAGAGGGGACACATGTTGATGTAGAAGAGACATGGAGAAGAGGGGACACATGTTGATGTAGAAGAGACATGAAGAAGAGGGGACACATGTTGATGTAGAACAGACATGAAGAAGAGGGGACACATGTTGATGTAGAAGAGACATGGAGAAGAGGGGACACATGTTGATGTAGAAGAGACATGAAGAAGAGGGGACACATGTTGATGTAGAAGAGACATGAAGAAGAGGGGACACTTGTTGATGTAGAAGAGACATGAAGAAGAGGGGACACATGTTGATGTAGAAGAGACATGGAGAAGAGGGGACACATGTTGATGTAGAAGAGACATGAAGAAGAGGGGACACTTGTTGATGTAGAAGAGACGTGGAGAAGAGGGGACACGTGTTGATGTAGAAGAGACATGAAGAAGAGGGGACACATGTTGATGTAGAGACATGAAGAAGAGGGGACACATGTTGATGTAGAAGAGACATGAAGAAGAGGGGACACATGTTGATGTAGAAGAGACTGAAGAAGAGGGGACACATGTTGATGTAGAAGAGACATGAAGAAGAGGGGACACATGTTGATGTAGAAGAGACATGAAGAAGAGGGGACACATGTTGATGTAGAAGAGACAGGAAGAAGAGGGGACACATGTTGATGTAGAAGAGACATGGAGAAGAGGGGACACATGTTGATGTAGAAGAGACATGAAGAAGAGGGGGACACTTGTTGATGTAGAAGAGACGTGGAGAAGAGGGGACACGTGTTGATGTAGAAGAGACATGAAGAAGAGGGGACACATGTTGATGTAGAGACATGAAGAAGAGGGGACACATGTTGATGTAGAAGAGACATGGAGAAGAGGGGACACATGTTGATGTAGAAGAGACATGGAGAAGAGGGGACACATGTTGATGTAGAAGAGACATGAAGAAGAGGGGACACATGTTGATGTAGAACAGACATGAAGAAGAGGGGACACATGTTGATGTAGAAGAGACATGGAGAAGAGGGGACACATGTTGATGTAGAAGAGACATGAAGAAGAGGGGACACATGTTGATGTAGAAGAGACATGAAGAAGAGGGGACACTTGTTGATGTAGAAGAGACATGAAGAAGAGGGGACACATGTTGATGTAGAAGAGACATGGAGAAGAGGGGACACATGTTGATGTAGAAGAGACATGGAGAAGAGGGGACACATGTTGATGTAGAAGAGACGTGGAGAAGTGGATTTTGCATAATAAACCTTTAATGCCTTCCTGAGTCACGGTGCACTCACCCTTCCTATTGAGTTTGGTCACAGGAATCTTGTCTCCTCCAGGCTTCAGGTTGTGAGATTTGACCACGCCCATTTCCTCCTGAAATACCTGCCAACACAAACACACATGAATGAGGTCACGTGAGGTCAGACACACACCAATGAGTATCAGGAGTCATTCAGGAGCAATGGCTACTAAAGGAGCAAATAATACAGCAGATAAATACTACAGAGTGGAATGATATTCATTGAAATGCATGTTTTTTAACCATGTGTTAAAAAAAACACTTAAAATGGCTTCATAACATAAGTTCCCTTTAGTGTTTACTTCCTGTCTGTCTTCTTCTGCTGTTCCCTTTAGTGTTTACTTCCTGTCTGTCTTCATCTGCTGTTCCCTTTAGTGTTTACTTCCTGTCTGTCTTCTTCTGTTGTTCCCTTTAGTGTTCACTTCCTTTCTGTCTTCTTCTGCTGTTCCCTTTAGTGTTTACTTCCTGTCTGTCTTCTTCTGCTGTTCCCTTTAGTATTTACTTCTTGTCGGTTCATCAGTGTGCTGCAGGTCAGAGGGTTCATAGTGTGCTGCAGGTCAGAGGGTTCATCAGTGTGCTGCAGGTCAGAGGGTTCATAGTGTGCTGCAGGTCAGAGGGTTCATCAGTGTGCTGCAGGTCAGAGGGTTCATAGTGTGCTGCAAGTCAGAGGGTTCATAGTGTGCTGCAGGTCAGAGGGTTCATCAGTGTGTTGCAGGTCAGAGGGTTCATAGTGTGCTGCAGGTCAGAGGGTTCATCAGTGTGCTGCAGGTCAGAGGGTTCACAGTGTGCTGCAGGTCAGAGGGTTCATAGTGTGCTGCAGGTCAGAGGGTTCATCAGTGTGCTGCAGGTCAGAGGGTTCATAGTGTGCTGCAGGTCAGAGGGTTCACAGTGTGCTGCAGGTCAGAGGGTTCATAGTGTGCTGCAGGTCAGAGGGTTCACAGTGTGCTGCAGGTCAGAGGGTCCATCAGCGCCACAGAAATGTGACGGACCAGCCTATAGCTCACAAATAACACCTCAGGCCTCTACATGGTGTTTCTTCTCGCATATGTTCGGGAGACGTATATAACTCCATAAAGCCTTCCTTTGTATCTGGTTACTACGGGCACCGTGCTGCAAGCTGCGTCACAACACATGCTGACGTCATGACAGGAAACACCTTGTTTGAGACGTAAGGTGATGTTTTAAATGATTACTGGCAACCTTTATAGATGCCATTGCTCCAACTAAGGTAAAGGAAGTGTCTGGCAAGAAAATATCTCCATGGAGAAAGGCCATGACCGTGAGAACAGAAAAAAGAGAGTGTCGAAAAGCTGAACGCAGGTGGTGAAAAACAAATCTCCAGGTTCACTTTGAAATCTATAAAGAGAGACTTGGCCTTTATAATTTGGAATTGAAAAACGCAAGACAATCGTTCTTCTCTGACATCATTACCAAAAACAAAAACAACGCCCGTGCCTTGTTCGCTACCGTCGACAGACTAACTAACCCCCCAGTGTCAGTAGCCTCTGAATTTCTATCCACCAGGGCGTGCAATGATTTTGCCTTCTTCACTGACAACATTCAGAAAATAAGACAAGCAGTCAGTGCCTCTGCATCAGGAACAGCAAATGTGTTGTCTCTGTGTCCACTTAACATCAATTCAAACACCATGACACAATTCCATCAGATTAATGATAAAACCTAGAGGACATTATTCAACTTCTGAAGTCCTCCTCCTGCTGCCTTGATATTATTCCAACAGGATTTTTTAAAGATGTTTTGCCTTGCATGGCCTCAGATCTACTTCATATAGTAAACAAATCTCTTCACTCAGGTATTTTTCCACAGGCCCTGAAAACTGCAGTCATTAAACCGCTCTTAAAAAAGAATAATCTAGATGCTTCAGTAATGAACAATTACAGGCCCACATCAAACCTCCCATTTCTAGGTAAAATCATTGAAAAAGTTGTTTTTCAACAGCTGAGTAATTTCTTGCATTTAAATAAATGTTTGGATGTGTTCCAGTCAGGCTTTCGTCCAGACCACAGCACTGAGACTGCTCTTGTAAAGGTCTTTAATGACATCCACTTAAACACAGACAGTGGCAGAACTTCAGTGTTAGTATTATTAGATCTCAGTGCTGCGTTTGACACTGTTGACCACAGCATATTACTAGACTGACTGGAAAACTGAGTGGGACTTTCGGAAACAGTTCTAAATTGGTTTGAATCCTACTTAAAGGACAGAAACAACTTTGTTTCTATAGGTAAATACACATCTGAGTTGACAAATATGACATGTGGGGTTCCTCAAGGCTCCATCTTGGGGCCTCTTCTCTTTAACATCTACATGCTACCACTGGCTCAGATAATGAAGAACCACAAAATAAGTTACCATAGCTATGCAGATGACACACAAATTTACGTAACAATTTCACCAGGAGACTATGCTCCAATTCAAACACTGAGTAAGTGCATTGAACAAATCAATGACTGGATGTGTCAGAACTTTCTCCAATCAAACAAAGATAAAACTGAGGTAATGGTTTTTGGAGCCAAGGCAGAACGTATAAAAGTTAGCGCTGAGCTTCAGTCTGCAAGGTTCAAAACAACAGATAAAGCCAGAAATCTAGGTGTAGTCATGGACTCTGACCTGAGTTTCAACAGTCACATTAAAACAGTTACTAAATCAGCCTACTATCACCTAAAGAACATATCTAGGATTAAAAGACTAATGTCACAGAAGGATTTGGAAAAACTTGTCCATGCTTTTATCTTCAGTAGACTGGACTACTGCAATGGTGTCTTCACAGGTCTCACTAAAAAGTCTATTCGGAAGCTGCAGCTGATTCAGAACGCTGCTGCTCGAGTCCTCACTAACACTAAGAAAGTGGATCACATCACTCCTGTTCTGAAGTCTTTACACTGGCTTCCTGTGTGTCAAAGAATAGATTTCAAAATACTGCTGCTGGTTTATAAAGCTTTGAATGGTTTAGGACCAAAATACATTTCTGACCTCCTGCTAAATGATGAACCATCCAGATCTCTCAGGTCTTCAGGGACTGGTCAGCTTTCTGTCCCCAGAGTCAGAACTAAACATGGAGAAGCAGCGTTCAGTTATTATGCTCCATCTGGAACAAACTCCCAGAAACCTGCAGGTCCGCTGCAACTCTGACTACTTTTAAATCCAGCAAGAAGACTTTTCTTTTTGCCGCTGCTTTTAATTGAACTATTCATATCTTAGACTGCACTGTAACTTTATCCATGTATTTCTTCTTTTAATGTTTATTTTATTATCTTTTCTTTTTAATGACTGATTTTAAATGCCATTTTCTTAATGTCTTTCATTTTTTGTAAAGCACTTTGAATTGCCTTGTGTTGAAAGGTGCTATATAAATAAACTTGCCTTGCCTTTATGAATAGAGTCATTCAGTGATTAACATTTTCTCCATGTGATTTTGGATTTCTGAAGTAAAAAGAACGTTAGGCTATAAAGCAGGGGTGGGTAACCTCCGGCCCCCGGGCCGTATACGGCCCGCGAGACCATTTGGCGCGGCCCTCGAGGTAATTTATAAACACACACAAAAAATAAAGAAATCTAGACAACAAAATAATTAAACAAGCGAGTGCCTGTTTTTCCTGGCCAAGGTCAGGGTCCTTGAACACAACACGAGCCGAACGTGTCATCACGTGGTATATGCAGGGCTGCACATAACCCCCCGCCAAAAAAGGAGCACCGGATAATTTGAAAAAAGCACAGTAACCCTGCTGCGAGGCACGGGAGAACAGTTCATGAGCGTGCTCACTAGCGCATTCAGAAAACCATTAACCTCCAGAGCCGGGTCATGTCCGGGTTTTAGCATGCCTTGTCATTACTTTCCCATAGCCATATGTTGCAAGGTTTAAACTATTTGCATATTTGACTTTGAATTCTTTGCTGAATGACGTCACTGCGGCACATTCAGATCACCCTCTGGTCTACATTTAACTTTATTAATATCACACAGCAGTGACAGCAGTCACAGCGGGATGTCAGCACCGTCACTTTGACATGTGCGTGTGTGTGTGTGTGTGTGTGTGTGTGTGTGTGTGTGTGTGTGTGTGTGTGTGTGTGTGTGTGTGTGTGTGTGTGTGTATGTGTGTGTGTGTGTGTGTGTGTGTGTGTGTGTGTTGTGTGTGTGTGTGCTCAGATAGTTCCATCATAAGTAACAATGGAGATGATACAATACAAATACAAATAAGAAGATTTGAATTTTATCCTGTAAAACTTAAAACCTTGAAGAAACTAAAACAACGATTAATATGATCTTATATGTTTAAAGACTCCTTCATGTAAGTGACATTCATTTTGTTCTTTAATTAATTGTAGGGTTAAAAACAACGAGAAACACACTCAGAAACCCATTGACATCCAGACCAGGAGGTGAGGAAATGCTGACTTGTTTCTGGATGTCAGGACTCGTTCCCGTTATGAACCTCTAAGCTTCTGAGAGGATCTTGATACCTGGAAGGTGAGGTAGAAATCTTCCTCAACGTTTCCCTCGTAGTTCAACAGCTCCGCCAAACCGTGAGCCAGCTCCTGGAGACACACAGAGTTCAAAGGTTAATACAAATCCCCAACTGCCTAAGACTCCTCCATTGGACTCCTTTGTTTACCTTCAGCACATAGTGACATCACTAAGGACACTCACGCTCCTTTCCAGGACTCTTTAAAGTAGAGACACTACATACTGATATACACCTGAACATCAGCAGGAGAGGACTCTTTAAAGTAGAGACACTACATACTGATATACACCTGAACATCAGCAGGAGAGGACTCTTTAAAGTAGAGACACTACATACTGATATACACCTGAACATCAGCAGGAGAGGACTCTTTAAAGTAGAGACACTACATACTGATATACACCTGAACATCAGCAGGAGAGGACTCTTTAAAGTAGAGACACTACATACTGATATACACCTGAACATCAGCAGGAGAGGACTCTTTAAAGTAGAGACACTACATACTGATATACACCTGAACATCAGCAGGAGAGGACTCTTTAAAGTAGAGACACTACATACTGATATACACCTGAACATCAGCAGGAGAGGACTCTTTAAAGTAGAGACACTACATACTGATATACACCTGAACATCAGCAGGAGAGGACTCTTTAAAGTAGAGACACTACATACTGATATACACCTGAACATCAGCAGGAGAGGACTCTTTAAAGTAGACCACACTACACACTGATATACACCTGAACATCAGCAGGAGAGGACTCTTTAAAGTAGACACACTACATACTGATATACACCTGAACACCAGCAGGAGAGGACTCTTTAAAGTAGAGACACTACATACTGATATACACCTGAACATCAGCAGGAGAGGACTCTTTAAAGTAGAGACACTACATACTGATATACACCTGAACATCAGCAGGAGAGGACTCTTTAAAGTAGAGACACTACATACTGATATACACCTGAACATCAGCAGGAGAGGACTCTTTAAAGTAGAGACACTACATACTGATATACACCTGAACATCAGCAGGAGAGGACTCTTTAAAGTAGAGACACTACATACTGATATACACCTGAACATCAGCAGGAGAGGACTCTTTAAAGTAGAGACACTACATACTGATATACACCTGAACATCAGCAGGAGAGGACTCTTTAAAGTAGAGACACTACATACTGATATACACCTGAACATCAGCAGGAGAGGACTCTTTAAAGTAGAGACACTACATACTGATATACACCTGAACATCAGCAGGAGAGGACTCTTTAAAGTAGAGACACTACATACTGATATACACCTGAACATCAGCAGGAGAGGACTCTTTAAAGTAGAGACACTACATACTGATATACACCTGAACATCAGCAGGAGAGGACTCTTTAAAGTAGAGACACTACATACTGATATACACCTGAACATCAGCAGGAGAGGACTCTTTAAAGTAGAGACTCTACATACTGATTACACCTGAACATCAGCAGGAGAGGACTCTTTAAAGTAGAGACACTACATACTGATATACACCTGAACATCAGCAGGAGAGGACTCTTTAAAGTAGAGACTCTACATACTCATATGTGATATCTCTTTTTTTAAAGAGTGATATCACTTATGTAAGACTTTTAATCTCCAGTTGGCTAAACATAAATTCATTTGCTGAATAATATTTGAGTAGTTTGCTTGTCCGGAGCATAGACTGGAGTCCGGAGTTACGTTGACCCCTCCTTCAGGCCTCAGTATCCAATTTCCTGCTGTCACGTATCCACATGGACCATTTTAGCACCCCACAGTGTGTGTTTGTGTGTGTGTGTGTGGTGTGTGTGTGTGTATGTGTGTGTGTGTGTGTGTGTGTGTATGTGTGGTGTGTGTGTGTGGTGTATGTGTGGTGTGTGTGTGTGTGTGTGTGTGTGTGTGTGTGTGTGTGTTGTGTGTGTGTATGTGTGTGTGTGTGTGTGTGTGTACTTGTACCTAGTTGCACAATGACAAAGGTTTCAGAGGTGTAACAGCTTGAGGTCACCTTGAGCCATATGTCCCTCAATGCTGCAGCACAACAGGTGTATTGCTGTATTTGTCACCTGTTGCAAAAGTAAAGGCACTATTTTCAGTTCAACAAAATAAAAAATGTGCATTCGGGTTCAACACTCTGTTCAACACATCTAGTTCTTTGTTAGTAACTGAGTTGTCTGCAGGAAAATGCATGTACTAAGGTATTTGCATGTTGCAGCATTGTGTCATTTACTCAATGCAAATAAATACTGTGAGGCTATGTGTGTGTGTGTGTGTGTGTGCGTGCGTGCGTGCGTGCGTGCGTGCGTGCGTGCGTGCGTGTGTGTGTGTGTGTGTGTGTATATGACATTTAAATGAGTTGAGTACAGGGTGTAAAAGTATACATAGACATTGGTATGCTCCGGTGTGATTGAATATGTAGAAGAATGAAGAAGGAACACTTGACGACAGACTCTTTCACCAGGGCTACATGTGGAGTTTCCCCAACAAATACTTACATGTGGAAATAATTTGATAAATAAAATAGCATATATGCCCTTACAAAATATGCAAAAACTAGAAAAGGTATCTTAAGAGCCAAGTCATGTGTCATGTAGTAACATAGAAACAGTAAGACCTAACATGGGTATACAGTAAGTGTGCATATGTCTAAAAGTTGGCATGCAATTCACCAAAAATCTTGAAGTACTTTTATATTTTCTCAAGAACTAGAAATAATAATGCATATAATAACTACTGCATGTCATATAAACTAAAGAGTGGTAAAGGATAAATGAGTGTATAACAAAGCCGAGTAAATGATCTGCTTCACTTTAATCTGCCAGCAACTCATGCAGTTAAATTTAGATTCTGCAAAGAGCAGGGTCAGAGGGATGGGGGAGGAGAGAGTGCAGACCTCAGAAATTGACATGTGGCGCCCTCTAGTGGCAGAAGAGAGAACACGTTTTAGTTTAAGTTCTTTAAAGAGTCCTCTCCTGCTGATGTTCAGGTGTATATCAGTATGTAGTGTCTCTACTTTAAAGAGTCCTCTCCTGCTGATGCTCAGGTGTATATCAGTATGTAGTGTCTCTACTTTAAAGAGTCCTCTCCTGCTGATGTTCAGGTGTATATCAGTGTGTAGTGTCTCTACTTTAAAGAGTTCTCTCCTGCTGATGTTCAGGTGTATATCAGTATGCAGTGTCTCTACTTTAAAGAGTCCTCTCCTGCTGATGTTCAGGTGTATATCAGTATGTAGTGTCTCTACTTTAAAGAGTCCTCTCCTGCTGATGTTCAGGTGTATATCAGTATGTAGTGTCTCTACTTTAAAGAGTCCTCTCCTGCTGATGTCCAGGTGTGTATCAGTATGTAGTGTCTCTTCTTTAAAGAGTCCTCTCCTGCTGATGTCCAGGTGTGTATCAGTATGTAGTGTCTCTTCTTTAAAGAGTACTCTCCTGCTGATGTCCAGGTGTGTATCAGTATGTAGTGTCTCTTCTTTAAAGAGTCCTCTCCTGCTGATGTTCAGGTGTATATCAGTATGTAGTGTCTCTACTTTAAAGAGTCCTCTCCTGCTGATGTCCAGGTGTATATCAGTATGTAGTGTCTCTACTTTAAAGAGTCCTCTCCTGCTGATGTCCAGGTGTGTATCAGTATGTAGTGTCTCTTCTTTAAAGAGTCCTCTCCTGCTGATGTCCAGGTGTGTATCAGTATGTAGTGTCTCTTCTTTAAAGAGTCCTCTCCTGCTGATGTTCAGGTGTATATCAGTATGTAGTGTCTCTACTTTAAAGAGTCCTCTCCTGCTGATGTTCAGGTGTATATCAGTATGTAGTGTCTCTTCTTTAAAGAGTCCTCTCCAGCTGATGTTCAGGTGTATATCAGTATGTAGTGTCTCTACTTTAAAGAGTCCCTCTCCTGCTGATGTTCAGGTGTATATCAGTATGTAGTGTCTCTACTTTAAAGAGTCCTCTCCTGCTGATGTTCAGGTGTATATCAGTATGTAGTGTCTCTACTTTAAAGAGTCCTCTCCTGCTGATGTTCAGGTGTGTATCAGTATGTAGTGTCTCTTCTTTAAAGAGTCCTCTCCTGCTGATGTTCAGGTGTATATCAGTATGTAGTGTCTCTACTTTAAAGAGTCCTCTCCTGCTGATGTTCAGGTGTATATCAGTATGTAGTGTCTCTACTTTAAAGAGTCCTCTCCTGCTGATGTTCAGGTGTATATCAGTATGTAGTGTCTCTACTTTAAAGAGTCCTCTCCTGCTGATGTTCAGGTGTATATCAGTATGTAGTGTCTCTACTTTAAAGAGTCCTCTCCTGCTGATGTTCAGGTGTATATCAGTGTGTAGTGTCTCTACTTTAAAGAGTTCTCTCCTGCTGATGTTCAGGTGTATATCAGTATGCAGTGTCTCTACTTTAAAGAGTCCTCTCCTGCTGATGTTCAGGTGTATATCAGTATGTAGTGTCTCTACTTTAAAGAGTCCTCTCCTGCTGATGTTCAGGTGTATATCAGTATGTAGTGTCTCTACTTTAAAGAGTCCTCTCCTGCTGATGTCCAGGTGTGTATCAGTATGTAGTGTCTCTTCTTTAAAGAGTCCTCTCCTGCTGATGTCCAGGTGTGTATCAGTATGTAGTGTCTCTTCTTTAAAGAGTCCTCTCCTGCTGATGTCCAGGTGTGTATCAGTATGTAGTGTCTCTTCTTTAAAGAGTCCTCTCCTGCTGATGTTCAGGTGTATATCAGTATGTAGTGTCTCTACTTTAAAGAGTCCTCTCCTGCTGATGTCCAGGTGTATATCAGTATGTAGTGTCTCTACTTTAAAGAGTCCTCTCCTGCTGATGTCCAGGTGTATATCAGTATGTAGTGTCTCTACTTTAAAGAGTCCTCTCCTGCTGGTGTTCAGGTGTATATCAGTATGTAGTGTCTCTTCTTTAAAGAGTCCTCTCCTGCTGATGTCCAGGTGTGTATCAGTATGTAGTGTCTCTTCTTTAAAGAGTCCTCTCCTGCTGATGTTCAGGTGTATATCAGTATGTAGTGTCTCTACTTTAAAGAGTCCTCTCCTGCTGATGTTCAGGTGTATATCAGTATGTAGTGTCCTCTACTTTAAAGAGTCCTCTCCTGCTGATGTCCAGGTGTATATTCAGTATGTAGTGTCTCTACTTTAAAGAGTCCTCTCCTGCTGATGTTCAGGTGATTATCAGTATGTAGTGTCTCTACTTTAAAGAGTCCTCTCCTGCTGATGTCCAGGTGTATATCAGTATGTAGTGTCTCTACTTTAAAGAGTCCTATCCTGCTGGTGTTCAGGTGTATATCAGTATTGTAGTGTCTCTTCTTTAAAGAGTCCTCTCCTGCTGATGTCCAGGTGTGTATCAGTATGTAGTGTCTCTTCTTTAAGAGTCCTCTCCTGCTGATGTTCAGGTGTATATCAGTATGTAGTGTCTCTACTTTAAAGAGTCCTCTCCTGCTGATGTTCAGGTGTATATCAGTATGTAGTGTCTCTTCTTTAAAGAGTCCTCTCCAGCTGATGTTCAGGTGTATATCAGTATGTAGTGTCTCTACTTTAAAGAGTCCTCTCCTGCTGATGTTCAGGTGTATATCAGTATGTAGTGTCTCTACTTTAAAGAGTCCTCTCCTGCTGATGTTCAGGTGTATATCAGTATGTAGTGTCTCTACTTTAAAGAGTCCTCTCCTGCTGATGTTCAGGTGTGTATCAGTATGTAGTGTCTCTTCTTTAAAGAGTCCTCTCCTGCTGATGTTCAGGTGTATATCAGTATGTAGTGTCTCTACTTTAAAGAGTCCTCTCCTGCTGATGTTCAGGTGTATATCAGTATGTAGTTTCTCTACTTAAAGAGTCCTCTCCCGCTGATGTTCAGGTGTATATCAGTATGTAGTGTCTCTACTTTAAAGAGTCCTCTCCTGCTGAGGTTCAGGTGTATATCAGTATGTAGTGTCTCTACTTTAAAGAGTCCTCTCCTGCTGATGTTCAGGTGTATATCAGTATGTAGTGTCTCTACTTAAGAGTCCTCTCCTGCTGATGTTCAGGTGTATATCAGTATGTAGTGTCTCTACTTTAAAGAGTCCTCTCCTGCTGATGTT
Source organism: Harpagifer antarcticus (assembly GCA_902827135.1). Taxonomy (NCBI): domain Eukaryota; kingdom Metazoa; phylum Chordata; class Actinopteri; order Perciformes; family Harpagiferidae; genus Harpagifer; species Harpagifer antarcticus. The sequence goes on along the minus strand of CADEHL010000445.1, from coordinate 5,372 downwards.
CAGGTGTGTATCAGTATGTAGTGTCTCTACTTTAAAGAGTCCTCTCCTGCTGATGTTCAGGTGTATATCAGTATGTAGTGTCTCTACTTAAAGAGTCCTCTCCTGCTGATGTTCAGGTGTATATCAGTAGTAGTGTCTCTACTTTAAAGAGTCCTCTCCTGCTGATGTTCAGGTGTATATCAGTATGTAGTGTCTCTACTTTAAAGAGTCCTCTCCTGCTGATGTTTCAGGTGTATATCAGTATGTAGTGTCTCTACTTTAAAGAGTCCTCTCCTGCTGATGTTCAGGTGTATATCAGTATGTAGTGTCTCTTCTTTAAAGAGTCCTCTCCTGCTGATGTGGTTAGTATTGTTTTTTTGTTTTTGTATTACTTGTGCTTTAAATTTGCGCTAACTTTCATACCGGCATGAATCTGCTGCAGGTCGTCGAGGGGTGGCCAGTTTGCCATGCCGATGGATGTGTTTGGGTCACATGGTACAGTGGGCGGAGTCAGGAGCTTCCTGTAAGGGAGGAGGATCAGGAATTTAAAAAATGACATTCTTCTTGTTATCGCAACAACAGCTCCGATAGCATAAAGGAAACGTTTGGATTTGGTAATTGAGAGCAACATTTTAAATGTACACTCCTAATATATTCCCCCAAATGTTGCCCCTCCGGCAGTGAATACTCACCCTATGTTTTAAACCATGACTTATCACATTACTCAGGAATATTTATAAATTGACCCACAAATCAATAGTATTTGCCTATTTTCATGTTACTTCTGCTGCCTTTGCTTACAGATGGTGCATTCAATACATGCCTACCAACTATGGGTATCCTGTTACAGACACACACACACACCACACACACACACACACACACACACACACACACACACACACACACACACACACACACACACACCACACACAGACACACACACACACACACACAAACACACACACACACACACACACACACACACACACACACACACACACCACACACACACACACACCTACCTGTAGCAGTAGAGGGTGAAGTTGGATGTCCAGAGCGATGCTGTTATAAACGGCTAAGCCCATCAGCTGAGAACATGGAGTTAGGAGAGGGAACTCTGTTTTGACGCATAGGAGACACATTAGATATATTTACTAAATTAACATCATGCTGTATTTAATAAGACTTTAAATAGATATTAAGAACTTAAAGCATGGGGAAATATAGACTGAGGTTATATATCAAGTGGCTCATTGTTCTCATGGAACTTCTAGTGTGGCATTGCCCCCTGCTGGACGTTTAGAGAGAGTGCAGGCTCAGAAAACTTTTACTAGTGCAGTATGTATTGCAGTATAAGTAGTAGTAGTAGTATTTGCAGTATAAGTAGTAGAAGTGTTTGTAGTATAAGTAGAAGTGTTTGTAGTATAAGTATAAGTAGTAGTGGTAGTAGTAGTAGTAGTAGTAGTAGTAGTAGTAGTAGTAGTAGTAGCTACCTAACTTCACTCCTTCCACCAAGGTTCAACTTGAGTAGTAGTGTTCAGATCAAACACACACACACACACACACACACACACACACACACACACACACACACCGAGTGTTCATAGCTGCCACATGTGGCGACCATATGTGGTGTAATTGTGTGTTTAGGTTAAGTATGTGTGTGTGTGTGTGTGTGTGTGTGTGTGTGTGTGTGTGTGTGTGTGTGTGTATGACCTGAACACTACTGATTACAGGTAGGCAGAACCATTAAAGGTCATTATGAAGTCACGCATGCACGCACGCACACGCACACACACACACACACACACACACACACACACACACACACACACACACACATCTTCTTGAATCTCTCTCTCTCTCTCTCATCATGGCCGCTCTGTTTCACATTATCTTCCTCTCTATTTCCCGACTGTTTCTCAGTTGTTTGTTTCAACAGCTACTGGAGACATGAAGGCTATACGACTCAGTAAACAAAGAGCAACCTACCGAACTCTACTGTAAGCATATTTCCTATTGACTTAGCCAATACACACAGAACTACAGCTCTATGTGCAACATAATAAACACAAACATGTAAATAAACATAAGAAATATAAGTTAAAATGTGCAATAAAAGATTATTAAATTCAATAACTTATTGAGTTTTCTTTTGATTCCACATTTTCTGTTTCAATTTCTCAGGTTTGTATAAATAGTTTTGGGTGAAAGTGTGACGTCACACTAAAGTTAACATACACAAAGGTGCGTATTGCCAGTGGTGTATTAATGAAGACATAAAGTGGTAACGCACCTGAGTCTGGAGAATGTGAGGAGAGTTCTCAGGGGACTCTACCCGGGTTATGAGGCACTATTTTTCGGATACTTTTTTTCCATGTTCACCCCTTTTTTATGGTTCTCCAAAAAGTTAACTTCTGCACTTTAACGAGAGGACTGAAGCTGTCTCTTTTAAAATGCATTGTTTACAACTGTTGCTAAAGAAGAGCTAACACACGTGCAACCAGAGGCCCCCTCCTCAGTGTTTGTTTGTTGTTGTTTACTCTAGCTATGCATATCACTTCCAAATGTACACCTCTCTCTCTCTCTCACAACACACATGCCATGTATACATCACTTCAGGGGACCATTACATTGACTTACATGCATTTCCTGGAGACTTATCCTAACCTTAACCATAAACCAAAACATGCCTAACCTAACCCTAACCAAGTCTTCCCCCTAAATGAATGATTCCCCTCATGGGACCTCCATTTTGTCCCCATAAGGGAGGCGGTCCCCCAACGTGACTGTGTAGACAGATTGAGGTCCCCACAAGTACAGTAATGCTAGGCCACACACCACACATGCATTAACACACACACGCACACACACATTTCCCACCCGTCTTGCTCTCTCCATCTCACTTTTTTTTTCACGCACACTCACTGTTCCAGCCCTCAACTGAAAACACACACACACACACACACACACACACACCACACACACACACACCTAACCTAGCTATTAGGTTATATAACCTTTTGACAGTTCCCAGCTGGCTAGTAGAACTGAAGTGCTGCTGGACTGCTCTCTACTACACACACACACACACACACACACACACACACACACACACACACACACACACACACACACACACACACACACACACACACACACACACTCCCACACAGTATAGTTAGCATAAGTGTAGAGCTAAAGAGGCTAATTTCCTGCTCAAACAAGCTGGAAGTGGAGGAAAGCATGTGCAGCTGTCTGAGGTAACATGTGCTCTTTAGTTGGAAAGCTGCCGGACACAAGAACACACTTCTACTGTTAATGTGAAACAACAAATACTTTGAAAAGAGACACAACGCGTCTTTATAGAGCGGGGCGGTGATGATGTGTTGTTGTAGTCCGACCCCTATACTGTTATTACACGGTTTTGTTGAATACTGGATTCTGATTGGTCAATTTCAACTTTCCAGAGTTCTGCTACTTACGCTACGCTAACAGACTGGAAGTAAACACTAAGGGAACAGCAGAAGAAGACAGACAGGAAGTAAACACTAAAGGAACAGACTAGTTTTCTTATGATTTTAAAGCAATAAAATCATTTAAATTCTATATTGAGAGTCCAGTTGATGTTTGATGAAGTAAGTTGTCGTGTAATAAGCGTTATAATGTGCAGCGTCGGGATCCTTCTCTCCCTTTCCGTGTTCTTCCGCCACGCTGCACATTATTCCCTGAGGTCGTCTGTTTTGGATAAATTGTTTCCAGCGTGAACCTTATCTGTTTTATTCTATATCCTCTGCTGAATGAAACCATAAGTGATACGACATACAAGGCGTTCATGTGGCAGAGAGTGTGTGTGTGTGTGTGTGTGTGTGTGTGTGTGTGGTGTGTGTGTGTGTGTGTGTGTTGTGTGTGTGTGTGTGTGTGTGTGTTGGTGTGTGTGTGCGTGTGTGTGTGTGGTTTAATGAGGATACGTCCCGACTAACTGGTACTCTGAATAGTTGTCACACTTCCAGCTGCTGAACCATGGCAGCGCGAGTCCTTCATGTAAGGTGAACATCCCTGAAAAACAAAATTACATTTACACATCTCTTCAAATGTATTACATTTTATTCATTTATTTATTTATTACAAAAACAATTCAAAACCTTTTAGGACTGTAATCTACACATCATCATCTCTGTATCCATAAGCCCCCCCCCCCCACCCCCCCCGTCTTTGGGGTTCAAGAAAAGCGCTATAGAAAAATCAAATGTATTATTAGCTTAAATAATGCTAACCCTTTATCGTCCGGTGGCTTCGTTTAGCTTTATCGCTGAAAATGGCGCAATGAGAGTTGCAGTCTAAAAACATCAAGCTAAGTTAAGGGGATATATCAAGCTAAGTTAAGGGGATATGAACCTTTTGTTATTTCATGCGTTAGTAGGACAGGTTCAGTCCAGCTGCTTCCGGCCTCTCAACCCAGTCTCACTAAACGTGTAATAACTACGTTGGTCCGCATCGTGGGACGTAGTGTTTCTACAAAAACGCCTCTGAAATAGTAAGATCTCTACGTTTCTTTTCACCATTCATCCAATGGCTGCGTCTACGTCACGTGATCTTCACATTTCTCCCTGCAGAAAAAAAAAACATGGCCGAACTTCGTTTTTTTCTGGCCATTAAAATGCGTTTGATGTCATTTGATGCGAGAAATATGAGTTGTTATTTCAGATGATGTGTGCAGTGGATGTACATGATCTTTAGTTTGCTAGTTATTACCATAGGGTTATTACGAAGATTACTTCAGGAAATTGTGTCGATAAAACGTTTTCATTGTTACCAAGGTGGTTGCTAGGGACGCTGCTATCGATAGTTTATGTTGTGTAACTGTTTAATGGTGTTATCTTTATTGGCTACCCCCCCCTTCCCCGTCAATGTATAGTGTTGGTCCACAGCGCAAACGTAATTACTTTACAAAATCCGCATCTAAAGATACGTTATTTTCCCCTGTGCAATTCCAGTCTCACAATCTCACATCGTCATGAACAAATACCGGAAACAGACCGAAAACATTTTTTAAGAATAAAATAATACTTTATTGCGAGTGCTCGTTGCTTTCTCTTTGAAAGTCATCACATAAACGCATTGTAATACACGGTTCGGCTGCATTACATATTACATATCTGCCGTGAGTTCTGTATTTATAGAGCCCTGATCAGAAGACTTCTAGACAAACATGAGGAACTGAAAACGTGACGTGGATCATAAATATATCAGACCCGTTAAAAAATATCGATAGCAGCGTCCCTAGCAACCACCTTGGTAACAATGAAAACGTTGAATCGACACAATTTCCTGAAGTAATCTTCGTAATAGCTAGCAAACTAAAGATCATGTGCATCACTGCACACATG
>CADEHL010000444.1:0-36147 GCA_902827135.1 Harpagifer antarcticus | reverse complement strand
TTGGGTTCAAAGTAAGAAGAAGAAAGTACAAGTAATTTGGGTTAAATGTAAGAAGTAGAAAGTACAGGTATATGGGTTCAACATGTAAGAAGTAGAAAGTACAGGTATTTGAGTTCAACATGTAAGAAGTAGAAAGTACAGGTAGTTGGGTTCAACATGTAAGAAGTAGAAAGTACAGGTATTTGAGTTCAACATGTAAGAAGTAGAAAGTACAGGTATTTGGGTTAAACATGTAAGAAGTAGAAAGTACAGGTATTGAGTTCAACATGTAAGAAGTAGAAGAAAGTACAGGTATTGGTGTTCAAAATGTAAGAAGTAGAAGAAAGTACAGGTTATTGGGTTTTCAAACATGTAAGAAGTAGAAAGTACAGGTATTGAGTTCAACATGTAAGAAGTAGAAAGTACAGGTATTTGGTGTTCAACATGTAAGAAGTAGAAAGTACAGGTATTTGAGTTCAACATGTAAGAAGTAGAAAGTACAGGTATTTGGGTTCAACATGTAAGAAGTAGAAAGTACAAGGTATTTGAGTTCAACATGTAAGAAGTAGAAAGTACAGGTATTTGGGTTCAACATGTAAGAAGTAGAAAGTACAAGGTATTTGTGTTCAACATGTAAGAAGTAGAAAGTACATGTATTTGGGTTCAACATGTAAGAAGTAGAAGTACAGGTATTTGAGTTCAACATGTAAGAAGTAGAAAGTAAGGTATTTGGCGTTCAACATGTAAGAAGTAGAAAGTACAGGTATTTGTGTTCAACATGTAAGAAGTAGAAAGTACAGGTATTAGTGTTCAAAAATGTAAGAAGTAGAAAGTACAGGTATTTGGGTGTTCAACATGTAAGAAGTAGAAAGTACAGGTATTTGAGTCAACATGTAAGAAAGTAGAAAGTACATGTATTTGGGTTCAACATGTAAGAAGTAGAAAGTACAGGTATTGAGTCAACATGTAAGAAGTAGAAAGTACAGGTATTTGTGTTCAAAATGTAAGAAGTAGAGAAAGTACAGGTATTTGTGTTCAACATGTAAGAAGTAGAAAGTTCAGGTATTTGGTGTTCAACTGTAAGAAGTAGAAACTACAGGTATTTGGGTTCAAACTTGTAAGAAGTAGAAAGTACAGGTATTTGGGTTCAAATGCAAGAAGTAGAAAGTACAGGTATTTGGGTTCAACATGTAAGAAGTAGAAAGTACAGGTATTTGTGTTCAAACTTGTAAGAAGTAAGTAGAAAGTACAGGTATTGGGTTCAACATGTAAGAAGTAGAAAGTACAGGTATTTGGGTTCAACATGTAAGAAGTAGAAATACAGGTATTTGAGTTCAACATGTAAGAAGTAGAAAGTACAGGTATTTGGGGTTCAACATGTAAGAAGTAGAAAGTACAGGTATTGGGTTCAACATGTAAGAAGTAGAAAGTACAGGTATATGGGTTCAACATGTAAGAAGTAAGAGAAAGTACAGGTATTGAGTTCAACATGTAAGAGTAGAAAGTACAGGTATTTGGGTTCAACATGTAAGAAGTAGAAAGTACAGGTATTTGAGGTTCAACATGTAAGAAGTAGAAAGTACAGGTATTTGGGTTCAACATGTAAGAAGTAGAAAGTACAGGTAGTTGGGTTCAACTGTAGAAGAGAAGAAAGTACAGGTATTTGGGTTCCTTGTAAGAACGTAGAAAGTACAGGTATTTGAGTGTTAAATGTAAGAAGTAGAAAGTACAGGTAATTGGGTTCATGTAAGAAGTAGAAAGTACAGGTATTTGAGTTCAACATGTAAGAAGTAGAAAGTACAGGTATTTGGTTCAACATGTAAGAAGTAGAAAGTACAGGTATTTGAGTTCAACATGTAAGAAGTAGAAAGTACAGGTATTTGTGTTCAAAATGTAAAGATAGTAGAAAGTACAGGTATTTGGGTTCAACATGTAAGAAGTAGAAAGTACAGGTATTTGAGTTAACATGTAAGAAGTAGAAAGTACAGTATTTGGGTTCAACATGTAAGAGTAGAAAGTACAGGTATTGAGTTCAACATGTAAGAAGTAGAAAGTACAGGTATTTGGGTCAACATGTAGTAAGAAGTAGAAAGTACAGGTATTTGAGTTCAACATGTTAAGAAGTAGAAGAAAGTACAGGTATTTGGGTTCAACATGTAAGAAGTAGAAAGTACAGGTATTGTGTTCAACAGTAGAAGTAGAAAGTACAGGTATTTGGGTTCAACATGTAAGAAAGTAGAAAGTACAGGTATTTGAGTTCAACATGTAAGAAGTAGAAAGTACAGACAGTATTTGGGTTCAACATGTAAGAAGTAGAAAGTACAGGTATTGTGTTCACATGTAAGAAGTAGAAAGTACAGGTCTATTAGTGTTCAAATGTAAGAAGTAGAGAAGTACAGTATTGGGTTTAACATGTAAGAAGTAGAAAGTACAGGTATTTGAGTTCAACATGTAAGAAGTAGAAAGTACAGGTATTTGGGTTCAACATGTAAGAAGTAGAAAGTACAGGTATTTGAGTTCAACATGTAAGAAGTAGAAAGTACAGGTATTTGTGCTCAAAATGTAAGAAGTAGAAAGTACAGGTATTTGGGTTCAACATGTAAGAAGTAGAAAGTACAGGTATTTGTGTTCAACATGTAAGAAGTAGAAAGTAGGTATTTGGGTTCAACATGTAAGAAGTAGAAAGTACAGGTATTTGGGTTCAACATGTAAGAAGTAGAAAGTACAGGTATTTGTGTTCAAATTGTAAGAAGTAGAAAGTACAGGTATTTGGGTTCAACATGTGTGAAGTAGAAAGTATAGGTATTTGGGTTCAACATGTGAGAAGTAGAAAGTACAGGTATTTGTGTTCAACTTGTAAGAAGTAGAAAGTACAGGTATTTGGGTTCAACATGTAAGAAGTAGAAAGTACAGGTATTTGGGTTCAACTTGTAAGAAGTAGAAAGTACAGGTATTTGTGTTCAAAATGTAAGAAGTAGAAAGTACAGGTATTTGGGTTCAAATGTAAGAAGTAGAAAGTACAGGTATTTGGGTTCAACCTGTGAGAAGTAGAAAGTACAGGTATTTGTGTTCAACTTGTAAGAAGTAGAAAGTACAGGTATTTGGGTTCAACTTGTAAGAAGTAGAAAGTACAGGTATTTGGGTTCAAAATGTAAGAAGTAGAAAGTACAGGTATTTGGGTTCAACATGTAAGAAGTAGAAAGTACAGGTATTTGTGTTCAAAATGTAAGAAGTAGAAAGTACAGGTATTTGGGTTCAACATGTGAGAAGTAGAAAGTATAGGTATTTGGGTTCAACATGTGAGAAGTAGAAAGTACAGGTATTTGTGTTCAACTTGTAAGAAGTAGAAAGTACAGGTATTTGGGTTCAACATGTAAGAAGAGAAAGTACAGGTATTTGGGTTCAAATGTAAGAAGTAGAAAGTACAGGTATTTGGGTTCAACATGTAAGAAGTAGAAAGTACAGGTATTTGTGTTCAAAATGTAAGAAGTAGAAAGTACAGGTATTTGGGTTCAACATGTGAGAAGTAGAAAGTTCAGGTATTTGTGTTCAACTTGTAAGAAGTAGAAAGTACAGGTATTTGGGTTCAACATGTAAGAAGTAGAAAGTACAGGTATTTGGGTTCAACTTGTAAGAAGTAGAAAGTACAGGTATTTGGGTTCAAAATGTAAGAAGTAGAAAGTACAGGTATTTGGGTTCAACATGTAAGAAGTAGAAAGTACAGGTATTTGTGTTCAAAATGTAAGAAGTAGAAAGTACAGGTATTTGGGTTCAACATGTGAGAAGTAGAAAGTTCAGGTATTTGTGTTCAACTGTAAGAAGTAGAAAGTACAGGTATTTGGGTTCAACATGTAAGACAGTAGAAAGTACAGGTATTTGAGTTCAACCATGTAAGAAGTAGAAAGTACAGGTATTTGGGTTCAACATGTAAGAAGTAGAAAGTACAGGTATTTGAGTTCAACATGTGAAGAAAGTAGAAAGTATAAGGTATTTGGGTCAACATGGAGAAGTAGAAGTACAGGTATTTGTGTTCAACTTGTAAGAAGTAGAAAGTACAGGTATTTGGGTTCAACATGTAAGAAGTAGAAAGTACAGGTATTTGGGTTCAACTTGTAAGAAGTAGAAAGTACAGGTATTTGGGTTCACCATGTAAGAAGTAGAAAGTACAGGTATTTGTGTTCAAATGTAAGAAGTAGAAAAGTACAGGTATTTGGTGTTTCAACATGTACGAAGTAGAAAGTCAGGTATTTGGTTCAACTTGTAAAAGTAGAGAAAGTACAGGTATTTGGGTTCAACATGTAAGAAGTAGAAAGTACAGGTATTTGGGTTCAACTTGTAAGAAGTAGAAAGTACAGGTATTTGGGTTCAACTTGTAAGAAGTAGAAAGTACAGGTATTTGGGTTCAAAATGTAAGAAGTAGAAAGTACAGGTATTTGGGTTCAACATGTAAGAAGTAGAAAGTACAGGTATTTGTGTTCAAAATGTAAGAAGTAGAAAGTACAGGTATTTGGGGTTCAACATGTGAGAAGTAGAAAGTACAGGTATTTGTGTTCAACTTGTAAGAAGTAGAAAGTACAGGTATTTGTGTTCAACTTGTAAGAAGTAGAAAGTACAGGTATTTGTGTTCAACATGTAAGAAGTAGAAAGTACAGGTTTTTGGGTTCAACATGTAAGAAGTAGAAAGTACAGGTATTTGGTTTCAACATGTAAGAAGTAGAAAGTACAGGTATTTGTGTTCAACATGTAAGAAGTAGAAAGTACAGGTATTTGTGTTCAACTTGTAAGAAGTAGAAAGTACAGGTATTTGGGTTCAACATGTAAGAAGTAGAAAGTACAGGTTTTTGGGTTCAAAATGTAAGAAGTAGAAAGTACAGGTATTTGGGTTCAACATGTAAGAAGTAGAAAGTACAGGTATTTGTGTTCAAAATGTAAGAAGTAGAAAGTACAGGTATTTGGGTTCAACATGTGAGAAGTATAAAGTACAGGTATTTGTGTTCAACTTGTAAGAAGTAGAAAGTACAGGTATTTGTGTTCAACATGTAAGAAGTAGAAAGTACAGGTATTTGTGTTCAAAATGTAAGAAGTAGAAAGTACAGGTATTTGTGTTCAACATGTAAGAAGTAGAAAGTACAGGTATTTGTTGTTTAACATGTAAGAAGTAGAAAGTACAGGTATTTGTGTTCAACATGTAAAGAAGTAGAAAAGTACAGGTATTTGTGTTCAACATGTAAGAAGTAGAAAGTACAGGTATTTGTGTTCAAAATGTAAGAAGTAAAAAGTACAGGTATTTGAGTTCAACATGTAAGAAGTAGAAAGTACAGGTATTTGGGTTCAACATGTAAGAAATTCAGTATTTGGGGGTTTCAACATTATAGTACAGGTATTTGGTGTTCACATGTAAGAAGTAGAAAGCTACAGGTATTAGTGTTCAAAATGTAAGGAAGTAGAAAAGTACAGGTATTTGTGTTCAACATGTAAGAAGTAGAAGTACAGGTATTTGGGTTTCAACATGTAAGAAGTAGAAAGTACAGGTATTTGAGGTCAACATGTAAAGAAGTAGAAAGTACAGGTATTTGAGTTCAACATGTAAGAAGTAGAAAGTACAGGTATTTGAGGTTCAAACATGTAAGAGAGTAGAAAGTACAGGTATTAGTGTTCCAACATGTAAGAAGTCGAAAGTACAGGTATTAGTGTTCAAATGTAGAAGTAGAAAGTATAGGTATTTGAGTTTCAAACATGTAAGAAGTAGAAAGTACAGGTATTTGGGTTCAACATGTAAGAAGTAGAAAGTACAGGTATTTTGAGTTCAACATGTAAGAATTAGAAAGTACAGGTATTGGGAGTTCAACATGTAAGAAGTAGAAAGTACAGGTCATTTGTGTTCAACATGTTAAGAAGTAGAAAGTACAGGTATTTGTGTTCAAAATGTAAGAAGTAGAAAGTATAGGTATTTGAGTTCAACATGTAAGAAGTAGAAAGTACAGGTATTTGTGTTCAACTTGTAAGAAGTAGAAAGTACAGGTATTTGAGTTCAACATGTAAGAAGTAGAAAGTACAGGTATTTTAGTTCAACATGTAAGAAGTAGAAAGTACAGGTATTTGTGTTCAACATGTAAGAAGTCAAAGTAAAAAGTCGTCAGAAAAATAAGAAGTGGAGTAAAGTACTGATACCAGAAACATGTACATTAACTAAGTATTTGTACATCAATAGAGAGGGGGGGGGGATAAGAGATGTTGATGCCAATAAGAAACTGATGGAGAGATGAAGTTATGAGCGGTTACTAATGAGGCTGCAGATTGGTGTGTGGAGGTCAGGCTGTGCTGATTACATTATGAATGAGGTCATTGATGAGGGTAAGGGGAACTCAGGCATGAAATAACAGAGGAGATAACAGGTGGGCTTATAAAGGGGCTTTTCTGATCATCTCCAGGTTCATACTCAACCATGCTTACAGCAGTGAGCAGCAGAGGTGGGGAGAGGCGGGGGCTATGGCTTCATCTATCGGAAAATGATCGTATCGGGCGTACACACGGAGCCGTTTGGCCCCCCAGAGCGTTCCAGTTGTAGATCTATCCACCTTGGGACCCGTTATCGTTTTGCGGGGTCCGTTTTCGCGGTTCCGTTACGGCCTCGTGTGAACGAACGGGCTATACGTGAGAGAAAAGTAGGGGAAACAAGCCGTTTCGTTCTCGTGAAACACTAGAGATAGAGACCACAAACTCATCAGGGAATTGTTGAATGAGGTGATTACGTAATACCAGTGGAAACACCAGTGGATATCAGAGCGAATGCAGGCACGCCATTGGCTTCACTGGTCAGAGGTTTCCGGAGGTTACTGATGCATTTTTAATATGAGGAGAAATATTGAGCTTGTTAAATTCTATTGATCTGCTTTGTGTTGTTCTCAGGTGACCCGGGTGATTATTAGAGATCCGCTTTATGCACAAATCCATCCCACAAGCAATTCAAATGTCTTGGGAAATGTGGGATTAGCCTCATTGTGGTGTGTGTGTGTGTGTGTGTGTGTGTGTGTGTGTGTGCTGAGAGTGTGTGTGTGGGTGTCAGTGAGTGTGTGTGTGTGTGTGTGTGCTGGTGTGTGAGTGTGTGTGCTTGTGTGTGTGTGGCCCTAGCATTACTATACTTGTTGGGGACCTAAATCTGTTTACACAGTCACGTGTGGGGACTCGCCTCCCTTATGGGGACAAATTGGAGGTCCCCATAAGGGGAATCATTCATTTTAGGTTGAAGACTTGGTTAGGTTTAGGCATGTGTTGGTTATGGTTCAGGTTAGGATAAGTCTCCAGGAAATGCATGTAAGTCAATGTAATGTCCCCTGAAGTGATGTATACATGGTATGTGTGTGTGTGTGTGTGTGTGTGTACCAGTGCCATTAGAATCCTCCACCATGTGTGTGTGTGTGTCTCTGTGGTGTGTGTGTGAGAGAGGGTGTGGTGAGAGAAGTGTGTGTTGAGAGTGTGTGCGTGTCTGTGAGGGTGTGTGAGAGTGTGTGTGTGTGTGCGTGTGTGTGCATGTGTGTGTGAGTGAGTGGTGCTCTGTGGTGTTATGTTGTGAGTATGTGTGTGTGTGTGAGTGAGAGTATGTGTGTGTGTGTGGAGAGTGTGTGTGTGAGGCTGTGTGTTTGTGAGAGTGTGTGTGGTGGAGCATGTGTGTGTGTGAGAGCATGTGTGTGGTGAGAGTGTGTGTGTGTGTGTGTGCTGTGTGAGAGTGTGTGTGTGTGTGTGTGTGAGAGAGCATGTGTGTGTGTGTGTGGTGTGTGAGTGTGAGTGCTGTGTGTGTGACGAGCGATCGTGTGTGTGTGTGTGAGAGGTGTGTGTGTGAGAGTGTGTGTGTGTGTGTGTGAGAGTGCATGTGTGTGTGTGTGTGAGAGTGCATGTGTGTGTGAGCGTGTGTGTGAGAGTGTGTGTGTGTGTGTGTGTGAGAGTGCATGTGTGTGTGTGTGTGTGAGCGTGCATGTGTGTGTGAGCATGTGTGTGAGAGTGTGTGTGTGTGTGTGTGTGAGAGTGTGTGTGTGTGTGTGTGTGAGAGTGTGTGTGTGTGTGTGAGAGTGCATGTGTGTGTGTGTGTGAGCGTGTGTGTGAGAGTGTGTGTGTGAGAGTGTGTGTGTGTTGACACTGTGGCCAAACTGCTTTATTCCTGTCTGTTGTCCATAACAACACAGAGGGGAAGCCCACCTTCTTCCTGTGGAGTTTCTCCTTCGTCCTCAATGTATTTTAGTCGTGCATTCCCCGGGGAAGAGCTGTCAAAATAAAGTAGAGGTTCTGATGTGTTTCCTCCCCTGACTCCTGACACTCTTCAAAGAGCTTCTTACCTTCCTCCACTGGAACATGCAGCCATGATAGTTGAAGTTGAGAGCTTCCTGTTGAAACCACAAAGCGCGTTGTGACAGATGGTTCCTGCATGGTTTGGTGATGGCTTCGGAAGATCCCCGTCTAACCCCCCCCCAAAGGCGTCTAAGGGTATTTGGACTGCAATAGTTCCTCTAAGAGGGTCCCACTGCAGTGTGTGAGACGTTCAGTCTGGCAGCAGATAGAAGGTGGGTTCTGCAGTTAGTCACGTGTGTCAGTGGCTGAGCTGCTTCGGAGGCAGAACTCATCTCAATCAGTTCCAGCTCAAGTCAGTGTGGAAGAGAGCAACTCCAGCTCCAAGAGGGAACTCAGACAGAGACATGCCGTTGTTCTTCATTTCAGTTGTTCTGTTCATGGTATGCACAACTCAATTTATAACAAGTGTTATGACCTGGCTCAAAAGGCCACAACAAAAAGGAGACACACCATGTCAATGGTTATCAAAATGTGTTTATTTACAAGAAACAATCCAAATTAGCCAAATTAGATGAAGTGCAACAATAGTTAAAGCATGAGGTGTGGACGACAGTGGTATCAATAGTGTAAATGCAGGGTGAGGGTTGCATGAATGTGTATGTGTGAGAGTGTTGAGGTGCACAAAGTAAAGTAACAACAAGTTATACTCAACAACACCGGGGCCTGTACGGGAAAGCAGAGAGAGCCCAGAGAGGAGCAGAGAGGCTCTAAATAGCTGCAGGACACCAGACCCAGGTGCCCTGAGTTACTGCAATCATTGCACACAGCAAACACCAATCACCACAGCCACCTCCTCTCTACTGATGCACCCACAGGGGCATCACAGCCCCCCCCCTTAAGACGGGGCCCCAAAGGGATCCACGACAACCCAATATCCTCCTTCTTAACTCCAGCTTTTTTATTTTCCTTCTTAGGACTGGAGGACGCTCCTCCTCCACTGTCTCCGAACTCCTGCCCCGCGACCCCGCACCGCTTCCTCGCCTCCACTGCCTTTATGTCCCACTCCTCCTTGGGTTGGCTGGCGTTGAGCCACAGCATGTAGGCGCTCATCGGTCTCTTGGGCGCGCCGACCTCCTTCGGCCTCCTCTTCTTCTGCCCTCCTCTTGTTCGGCCTCCTCTTGTTCTTCACCTCTTTGACTGTCCTCTCCTCCTTCTTTGTCCCGATCTCAAGGTACCGTGCTGGACCACATTCTCCAGACTCTGAAACAGGTAGGTCAGTAGACATCCTACGGCTCTGCAAACGCGTAACAGTATAAATTGGCGACACACTTGGAACTTGCAAACCGCTCTCATCTGGCTCCACAGATGCCAACGGCCTGGAAACCACCACAGGCGGTGGCACACCAGCCCACACAGCACTACCAGCGAGATCGTTGCCCAAAATCATCTGTATCCCATCAAGTGGCAACGCGGGACGCACGCCAATAGACACAACTCCCCGCACCAGCTCGCAATCCAGCACTATTGTATGCCGTGGCACAGGGATCAAGCCCATCTCCATGCCCCTCATCAGCACAACATCCCCAGTCTCTGTCTCTGATGAAAAAGGCAATACTGACTCAGCAATAAATGAGTATCTAGCTGCTGTGTCACGCAACACCTTAATCGGAACATACTTGTCACTACCAACTACTGACACAACGGCTTCCGTTATGAACGGCTCAAAAACAGAACCCACATCCAAGTCGGCACAAACCAGCTTCTTATCAGGCACCATGCCCGATCCTACACCCTGCGGCTTTTTAACCAAAACGGCAGAACAACACATGGCTGGAGCATGTGGTGAAGAACGAGGCCTCCCCTCAGGTTCCAGCAACGGACACTGCCCCTTCCAATGACCCTCTTCTCGACAATAATGACATAGGTCCACTTTGGCCCCCTCGGGTCGCCCTGTACCTACAAGTCTACGGGAGGAGCCTGGTGAAAACTTTGCACCACCGCGGGCATAGCCATTGTCTTCTCCCCGTTTCCAATCACCCCTAGAATACTTCTCAGTAAAACTGCCCTTATGTGTCAACACAAAATCGTCCGCTAATTCAGCAGCTCTAAACGCGGTGGAAGGTTTCTGTTCATTCACATAAGTGGCCACACGCTGAGGGAGAATGTTTTTAAATTGTTCCAAGACAATGAGCTCACAAAGGCCGTCAAAACTTGCAACCTTTGCTGCCGCGCACCACCGCTGAAAATGAGAAGTTAAATCACGGATAAACTCCATATGTGTCTGCTTATCTCCCTTGACCCAACTTCTGAACCTTTGACGATACGCTTCCGGAACCAGTTCGTAAGATTTCAACACCGCTGATTTTACTCCATCATAGTCCAAAGCATTTTCGCCACAAACCGCTGAATAGGCTTCCTGTGCTCTCCCAGTGAGTACACACTGAAGTAACAGTACTCTGTCCGAATCTGACCAGTTTCTTGCCTCTGCTATGCGTTCAAATAGAGTGAAGAAAATGTCCGGGTCACGCTCATTGAACTTTGGCACTAATCGCAAGTAAGAAATGATATCGCCACTGCCTGATGCCGACCTATCACCACCATCCTCCCTTGGAGACAACTTGCCCTCTCCCATCAGCCGTAATCTAGCATGTTCCACCTCACATTTCATCCTTTCCACCTCCAGCACCTTCTCCACCTCCAAACGCTTCTCTACCTCCTGCTGCCGACCCCTCATCTCCAACTGCAACTTCTCCTGCTCAAACTGCATGGCCAAAAGCTCCTTTTGCTGCTCGAACGTCAAACCAGCTGTCTGAACCACTACCGGCACGAACCCTGCCGCACCAGACTCACTCTTCTGCAACACCCCCTGCTCAAACAAAGATGACACAATGACAGTTTTAATGTCATGTTTCCGCTTGCTCCCCACAACAGCAATGTCATAGTGCTCTGCTATTTCGACTAACTGCGCCTTCTGGCAATTATCTAAGAAAGACACTGAGGGCGCATCCACAAACGCTGACAAAGAAGTCATACTAGCCAATCAGAAAGCAAAGTACCAAACTGCCAACACGCATGGGCATAAGATTAACCCAACAGAGAATGTCCCCCTAACTGCCTAAACAAAATCTTCCTAATCTCACCTAGTCTTCATGTGGCTTGCGGTGGGTAATTACGCACTGGAACCCGGCGGAGTTATGGAGCGACCTGCACGCAGGTAACACCAAGATATCACGCGGATGTGCCCCCGAGACAGCTGTCCGAAAACAGCTGACACTAACCACGTTGCCACAACACTATAAAAAAAACAAACAGACGCAACCCAAAGGGAAACGCCACTTAAGCCTAGCGGGGAAAACTCTTTACCAAAGCGTAACAAGCAGCAACATCTTACCTTCTGATTGGCACACAAAACCTGACGCCATGTCAAACACTAAAGCTTCCTGAAACCCAAAAAACATGATGTGTCCCCAAATAGCAGTACCGAGCCAGCACACAGCTGGACCACATCAACTAATTAGCTGCTCCAATGACACCATGTGCTCTGAGCACTACACAAACTTTTAACCAAATAACCCGTAGGACGAGCCCCCATTTGTTATGACCTGGCTCAAAAGGCCACAACAAAAAGGAGACACACCATGTCAACGGTTATCAAAATGTGTTTATTTACAAGAAACAATCCAAATTAGCCAAATTAGATGAAGTGCAACAATAGTTAAAGCATGAGGTGTGGACGACAGTGGTATCAATAGTGTAAATGCAGGGTGAGGGTTGCATGAATGTGTATGTGTGAGAGTGTTGAGGTGCACAAAGTAAAGTAACAACAAGTTATACTCAACAACACCGGGACCTGTACGGGAAAGCAGAGAGAGCCAGAGAGGAGCAGAGAGGCTCTAAATAGCTGCAGGACACCAGACCCAGGTGCCCTGAGTTACTGCAATCAATGCACACAGCAAACACCAATCACCACAGCCACCTCCTCTCTACTGATGCACCCACAGGGGCATCACACAAGTATTTGCAAAACAGACAAAACAACATAGATGGTCCGT
Source organism: Harpagifer antarcticus (assembly GCA_902827135.1). NCBI lineage: Eukaryota > Metazoa > Chordata > Actinopteri > Perciformes > Harpagiferidae > Harpagifer > Harpagifer antarcticus. The sequence continues at coordinate 23,833 of CADEHL010000444.1, read as the reverse complement.
CCTTCATTCTTTTCTTATTCACAGCCATCGTAGGAAAATAAGAGAAACACAAAAACGTATAAAAAATACTTAGGTCCCACTCTACAGTTTAAAGGTGGGCTAGGTAATTCACCTCAGATACGCTTGTTGTTATCTTCCATGGATGCTCTCAACATCCCGATAGCAATGAATATCTGAAGTGCTTTGAAGCCGTGGCGCTGTAAAAAGCTCGACCAATCATCTGAGCCGGCTAAAGTAACTGGATGGCCTACCTGCCTGTCAGCCTTCCATCTGGGCACACACTGATCTCTGCCCTCATTGGTCATGTGCGCGTTCCTGTGTGTTGGAGGAGGGGCTCTGTGAGGAAGTCTGAAGGAAGGGGCCGATTTGTTCCGGCTGCGTACTTTCAAATTCTAGCGCACTTGAGCTGGTTTCTCCATCCTTACCTACCCCACCTTTAAGGGAAAGAAACAACATTTAAAAAAACTAAAACACCGCGGAGTAGAAGGGGAAAGCGGCGGATAATAATAATAACAATGGGATCTGCAAATAAAGGACACACATCCCAAATCTTTACCAATGCAGGACCAGAGTAACTAACGTATTCACATTCTGCTTCATATCATATTTATTTAGTGACGGCCCGCCAAAACTACACTGAACAAAAATATAAACGCAACACTTTTGTTTTTGCTCCCATTTCTCATGAGATGAACACAAAGATCTAAATTTTCTATAAACACAAAATAACCATTTCTCTCAAATATTGTTCACTAATCTGAAAGAATGTGTGATAGTGAGCACTTCTCCTTTACGAGATAATCCATCCCACCTCACAGGTGATATCAAGATGCTGATTAGACAGCATGGTTACTGCACAGGTGTGCCTTAGGCTGGCCATAATAAAAGGCCACTCTGAAACGTGCAGTTTGGCTTTATTGGGGGGTCTGGGGGGGTCCGAAAACCAGGCAGTATCTGGTGTGAGGGGTAGGGGTAGGGTTAGGGTTAGGGTAATGTTGTGAATTGAGTGGCCTGTGTTCATCGTCCATTACATACACCTGCCCATACCATAACCCCACCACCACCATGGGCCGCTCAATTCACAACATTACCCTAACCCTAACCCTACCCCTACCCCTACCCCTAACCCTCACACCAGATACTTCTTGGTTTTCCCCCCAGACCCCCCAATAAAGCAAAACTGCACGTTTCAGAGTGGCCTTTTATTAGGGCCAGCCTAAGGCACACCTGTGCAATAATCATGCTGTCTAATCAGCATCTTGATATCACCTGTGAGGTGGGATGGATTACCTCGGCAAAGGAGAAGTGCTCACTATCACACATTCTTTCAGACTTGTGAACAGTATTTGAGAGAAATGGTTATTTTGTGTTTATAGAAAATGTTTTAGATCTTTGAGTTCATCTCATGAACAATGGGAGCAAAGACAAAAGTGTTGCGTTTATATTTTCGTTCAGTGTAGATTCATGGGTTTGCACTTTTGTCCCATTTGTCTCTGTTCTATCAGGAAACAGTCTTTTTCACAAACTGTTACCTAACAATTCTCCTTCTTGTATTTGAAGGTCACTCTTCATTGGGAGCACCAACATGTTGACAGAAGACTGAATCATTGGAATAGAGACAATGAGACATTTACCTGAAGTTATTTAAATCAAGTATAAAGCACAGCCTCGTTAGGGACACATGTCTCTTTGGTTCCCTCCTCTTCCCCGCAGCGTAACAAGGAAGCCTTTCAGACAGACGGAGATGTATCGACATCCTGAGCCTCAAATTCAATTCAAATCAACGTTGGTATTTATTTTAGCGCTAAGCAAAGACTCTGAGATCTTTCTGCAGAGGTGAACTGGACGTGTTTATGAGGTCATTGTTAATCCTTTCAAAAGGTTTAACGTGTTCTTAATTATCATTATCTCGATTCTCGGTCTCGGCCCTCAGGTCTCTGCCCTCAGGTCTCTGCCCTCAGGTCTCTGCCCTCAGGTCTCTGCCCTCAGGTCTCTGCCCTCAGGTCTCTACCCTCAGGTCTCCTCAGGTCTCTGCCCTCAGGTCTCTGCCCTCAGGTCTCTGCCCTCAGGTCTCTGCCCTCAGGTCTCTGCCCTCAGGTCTCTGCCCTCAGGTCTCTGCCCTCAGGCTCTGCCCTCAGGCCTCTGCCCTCAGGCCTCTGGTCCTCTGCCCTCAGGTCTCTGCCCTCAGGTCTCTGCCCTCAGGTCTCTGCCCTCAGGTCTCTGCCCTCAGGTCTCTGCCCTCAGGTCTCTACCCTCAGGTCTCTGCCCTCAGGTCTCTGCCCTCAGGTCTCTGCCCTCAGGTCTCTGCCCTCAGGACTCTGCCCTCAGGTCGCTGCCCTCAGGTCTCTGCCCTCATGTCTCTGCCCTCAGGTCTCTGCCCTCAGGTCTCTGCCCTCAGGTCTCTACCCTCAGGTCTCCTCAGGTCTCTGCCCTCAGGTCTCTGCCCTCAGGTCTCTGCCCTCAGGTCGCTGCCCTCAGGTCTCTGCCCTCAGGTCTCCTCAGGTCTCTGCCCTCAGGTCTCTGCCCTCAGGTCTCTGCCCTCAGGCCTCTGCCCTCAGGCCTCTGCCCTCAGGTCTCTGCCCTCAGGTCTCTGCCCTCAGGTCTCTGCCCTCAGGTCTCTGCCCTCAGGTCTCTGCCCTCAGGTCTCTGCCCTCAGGTCTCTGCCCTCAGGTCTCTACCCTCAGGTCTCTGCCCTCAGGTCTCCTCAGGTCTCTGCCCTCAGGTCTCTGCCCTCAGGTCTCTGCCCTCAGGTCTCTGCCCTCAGGTCTCTGCCCTCAGGTCTCTGCCCTCAGGTCTCTGCCCTCAGGTCTCTGCCCTCAGGTCTCTGCCCTCAGGTCTCTGCCCTCAGGTCTCTACCCTCAGGTCTCTGCCCTCAGGTCTCTGCCTCAGGTCTCTACCCTCAGGTCCTGCTCAGGTCTCTGCCCTCAGGTCTCTACCTCAGGTCTCTGCCCTCAGGTCTCTACCCTCAGGTCTCTGCCTCAGGTCTCTACCCTCAGGTCTCTACCCTCAGGTCGCCTCAGGTCTCTGCCTCAGGTTCTGCCCTCAGGTCTCTGCCCTCAGGTCGCTGCCCTCAGGCTCTGCCTCAGGTCTGCCCTCAGGTCTGCCCTCAGCCTCGGCTCATCTCTGCCCTCAGGTCCTGCCCTCAGGTCTCTGCCCTCAGGTTCTCTGCCTCAGGCCCTCAGGTCTCTGCCCTCAGGTCTGCACTCCATGTCTCCTCAGGTCTCCTGCCCTCAGGTCTCTGCCCTCAGGTCTCTGCCTAGGGTCCTGAACCCTCAGGTCTCACCCTCCGGTCTCTGCACTCAGGTCTCTGCCCTCAGGACTCTGCCCTCAGGTCTCTACCCTCAGGTCTCTGCCCTCAGGTCTCTGCCCTCAGGTCTACTGCCCTCAGGTCTCTGCCACTCAGGGTCTCTGCCCTCAAGGTCTTCTGCCCTCAGGTCTCTGCCCTCAGGTCTCTGCCCCTCAGGTCCTCACCCTCAGGTCTCTGCCCTCAGGCCTCTGCCCCTCAGGTCTCTACCCTCAGGTCTCTACCCTCAGGTCTCTGCCCTCAGGTCTCTACCCTCAGGTCTCTGCCCTCAGGTCTCCTCAGGTCTCTGCCCCTCAGGTCTCTGCCCTCAGGTCTCTGCCCTCAGGTCTCTGCCCCTCAGGTCTCTGCCCTCAGATCGCTGCAGACTCTGATATGTTAGCAGATGTCCTCTGCAGTGACCTTCAGACCATGTAGCACCTTCAGCTCCAGCTTGATATACTGTGGCCCTAAGAGGTGGAAGTATTGGAGTACAAATACTTTGTTCCTGTACTTAAGTAAATGTTTCTGGTATCAGTACTTTACTCCACTACTTCTGACGACTTTTTACTTTGACTTCTTACATTTTGAATGTTGCCGTTGGTCACCATGGAAACATTCATTAGCTAACGATGACATTATTGTTCTATTAATATAAAGGGAGGTCAGGTACTCTTTAAAGCAGCTGCTAGTTATGGGTACTTTCTACTGAAGGACACTTCAAAGCCTCTTTACTTTTACTTGAGTAAAGAGGTTTAGTCAGTACTTCTACTTTTATCAGAGTATTTTTAAAACACGAGTATCTGTACTTCTACTTGAGTACAGGATGTGTGTACTTCTACTTGAGTAAAGGATGTGTGTACTTCTACTCGAGTAAAGGATGTGTGTACTTCTACTTGAGTAAAGGATGTGTGTACTTCTACTCGAGTAAAGGATGTGTGTACTTCTACTTGAGTAAAGGATGTGTGTACTTCTACTCGAGTAAAGGATGTGTGTACTTCTACTCGAGTAAAGGATGTGTGTACTTCTACCTGAGTAAAGGATGTGTGTACTTCTACTCGAGTAAAGGATGTGTGTACTTCTACTTGAGTAAAGGATGTGTGTACTTCTACTCGAGTAAAGGATGTGTGTACTTCTACCTGAGTAAAGGATGTGTGTACTTCTACTTGAGTAAAGGATGTGTGTACTTCTACTCGAGTAAAGGATGTGTGTACTTCTACTTGAGTAAAGGATGTGTGTACTTCTACTTGAGTAAAGGACATGTGTACTTCTACCTATGTACAGCATGTGTGTACTTCTACTCGAGTAAAGGATGTGTGTACTCTTGCCTTCTCTTGTGGTGAACCCCACCACCTTCAGTGAGCACACAGAAGTGAGAGTGCTTGACATGCACACCTCCAACACCTTGCTTTCAGCATGAAGCCACCTCAGCTCCTTCCACTCAGCTCAGGCTGTGTGTGGTTCAGTTCCTCAGTCGCCCTTTCCTCTGGCTCTCTCTCCTCCAGCAGCCTGTGGTGCTCTGAGAGGAAACAGAGCACCATGGGAACTCACTATTTAAATCATTGGAGGCTCACAGAGTGCTGCAGTTTGCCAGATCTAGATTCAATCCCAGCTCTTGAGCGTGCTTCTTGCAAACAGGTGATATTTAAAGACTGGAAGTCACCAACCGGCTGCAGGCTCGTAGTTTGAACTGTCAACACAGCATGGGAACATCCTGAATCTCTGACTCAACTGGACTGTTTTTGTGTGGATTGTGTGGTTGTTCAATCACATGTGGACAGAGGGGGGAAAAGTGGAGTACAAATACTTTGTTAATGTACTTAAGTACAATTCTCTGGTATCAGTACTTTACTCCAATACTTATTTTTCTGACGACTTTTTACTTTGACTTCTTTCAAAATACCTGTACTTTTTACTTCTTCCTAAATCTGTTTACACAGTCACGTGTGGGGACTCGTCTCCCTTATGGGGACACAGTGGAGGTCCCCATAAGGGGGATCATTAATTTTAGGGTGAAGACTTGGTTAGGGTTAGGGTTAGGGTTAGGGTTAGGGTTAGGGTTAGGGTTAGGGTTAGGCATGTGTTGGTTATGGTTATGGTTAGGATAAGTCTCCAGGAAATGCATGTAAGTCAATGTAATGTCCCCTCAAGTGATGTATACATGGTATGTGTGTGTGGGTGTGTGTGTGTGTGTGTGTGTCTGGGTGGGTGTGTGTGTGTGTGTGCGTGTGTGGGTGTATGTGTGTGTGTGTGTGTGTCTGGGTGTGTGCGGTGTGTGTGTGGCACATGTGTGTGTGGGTGTATGTGTGTGTGTGCACGTGTGTGTGTGGGTGTATGTGTGTGTGTGGGTGTATGTGTGTGTGTGCACGTGTGTGTGGGTGTATGTGTGGGTGTATGTGTGTGTGTGCGCGTGTGTGTTGTGTGTGTGTGTGTAATTAGGGTAGCATTGATCTGTGTGGGCTTTATTGGTTGTATGTGTTACTTAACAAAGGAAATGTGCTACCAGCTGATCTTCAGAGGCTCAGAACTCGTATTGATTTCTTTCCTGGATTGACGTTAATTTCCTCTTCCTCCTCCTCCTCCTCCTCCTCCTCTTCCTCCTCCTCTTCCTCTTCCTCTCTCTAGAGTTTTGAAGCAGCCAGCAGGTTAAAGTCTCTCACAGAAGAGAGTGTGACAGACTCTTGTGTTTCAAAGCTCTCTTTCAGACGGGCATCTGTGCAGGATGAGATTTACTTAAAAGATTAAGATCTGTTTCTTCTTTAAATAAATCCACATCTCTTCAGTTTGAAAGCAAACGCTGCCTTTAAATCCTCCCGTTCAGAAGCATGGAGAGTGGCATGGAGCCAGACACAGGACTTCTGTTCTGACCTCTCCGTCGCCTGTCTGTCACACATCAATGCTTGTTCTGTCTTAAGCCACGTTGACCTTTGCTGCTGACGCTAACTACTAGCACAGTAATTATATATTGATTGATATTGATTATCAGGAGCAGAGAGGTGCACCTGTCAGTAAAACACTGCACACGGCTCCAATCCATCACTTGTTACCTTTAAGGTCTTCACACATAGACATGATTGCCCCTCTGCTTATACTGTCTTTCCCTTTGGGGAGTGCATTCACGGAGACACGTTGTCCCTCTTCACTTGTGTCCCTCTACACCAGGGGTCTTCAACTCAAACTCAACGAGGTCCAGTTAGAGAGAATGTCCCCATGCAAAGGTCCGGAGCTTCAAAATGTCTAAGTTGCTTCATGCATTAGTGTGATATATTGAAGTAGCTTTAGCTTCATCAACAGCTGACTGCCATCAAATAAAGGAAGTACAATTCAAAAACAACTATATTTATTGTCTATTAACATTGAACTCTACAGATACAGAGTAAATACTGTTGATGTGTGTAATGTTCCTCTCGGGCTGCATTTACAAATACAATAGAGAAAATAAATAAAATAGCTTTTGAAAATGTGTGCATCTTAAAGTGCTTAATTTTAGATAAATGAAATAAAGTGTAGCAGCAGCTTGAGTTTCTCTTTGTTAACCGTTTCTCATCATGACTTCACAGTTTCAGACGAGTATAGAACAGATCAGTCTTTACACATCACAACAATTGAACAGTTTAAAGTTTCTCTTTCTGTCCCTCTTATATTGCAGACCCTCTCTCACTCTGTTCTGTTCAGTGAGAGAGTTGAGCTGGAGCTCGTCCTGCCTGGAGTTTAGATCTGGGCTGAAATGGAGTCAGGGCCATTCTCATACACATGCTCATTGGTTAGCCTCGGTTAGCTCATTGGTTAGCCTCGGTTAGCTCATTGGTTAGCCTCGGTTAGCTCATTGGTTAGCCTCGGTTAGCTCATTGGTTAGCCTCGGTTAGCTCATTGGTTAGCCTCGGTTAATTAATTGTTTAGCCTCGGTTAGCTCATTGGTTAGCCTCGGTTAATTCATTGGTTAGCTTCGGTTAGCTCATTGGTTAGCCTTGGTTAGCTCATTGGTTAGCCTCGGTTAGCTCATTGGTTAGCTCATTGGTTAGCCTCGGTTAGCTCATTGGTTAGCCTCGGTTAGCTCATCGGTTAGCCTCGGTTAGCTCATCGGTTAGCCTCGGTTAGCTCATTGGTTAGCCTCGGGTAGCTCATTGGTTAGCCTCGGTTAGCTCATCGGTTAGCCTCGGTTAGCTCATCGGTTAGCCTCGGTTAGCTCATTGGTTAGCCTCGGTTAGCTCATTGGTTAGCCTCGGTTAGCTCATCGGTTAGCTCATCGGTTAGCCTCGGTTAGCTCATTGGTTAGCCTCGGTTAGCTCATTGGTTAGCCTCGGTTAGCTCATTGGTTAGCCTCGGTTAGCTCATTGGTTAGCCTCGGTTAGCTCATTGGTTAGCCTCGGTTAGCTCATTGGTTAGCCTCGGTTAGCTCATTGGTTAGCCTCGGTTAGCCTGACCTGGAACCATATTTATTTTTTCTGACCTCAGTTCTTTGTTGAGAGGGAACGTTTTGGTCACTTGGTGTTTTGTCTCATGGTGGCGTGTTGTCTCTTTTAATGTGCGCCACGGTCTCTGAATGAGACACCCTGGCTCTGAGCTCCCAGTGGGCCGGATGAACATGAATGAGTCCACTCAGGGTTCAAAGCTCTGTCCTCACTGTCCACGTTCCTCTTCTTGGAGAGCGACCATGTGTCATTATGTGTCTCTCCCTGTCTGCCGCTAACACGCCTGTTTATAGTTTCGGGTCCGTATAGGTCCGGATCCGGACCGCGGTCCGCCTGTTGCCGACCCCTGCTCTACACTTGTGTCCCTCTACACTTGTGTCCCTCTACACTTGTGTCCCTCTTCCCTTGTGTCCCTCTTCACTTGTGTCCCTCTTCACTTGTGTCCCTCTTCACTTCTTCACTTGTGTACCTCTTCACTTCTTCACTTGTGTCCTTCTTCACTTGTGTCCTTCTTCACTTGTGTCCCTCTACACTTGTGTACCTCTTCACTTCTTCACTTGTGCCCCTCTTCCCTTGTGTCCCTCTACACTTGTGTCCTTCTTCACTTGTGTCCTTCTTCACTTGTGTCCTTCTTCACTTGTGTCCTTCTTCACTTGTGTCCCTCTTCACTTGTGTCCCTCTTCACTTGTGTCCCTCTTCACTTGTGTCCCTCTACACTTGTGCCCCTCTTCCCTTGTGTCCCTCTACACTTGTGTCCTTCTTCACTTGTGTCCTTCTTCACTTGTGTCCTTCTTCACTTGTGTCCTTCTTCACTTGTGTCCCTCTACACTTGTGTCCCTCTTCACTTGTGCCCCTCTTCCCTTGTGTCCCTCTACACTTGTGTCCCTCTACACTTGTGCCCCTCTTCCCTTGTGTCCCTCTACACTTGTGTCCTTCTTCACTTGTGTCCTTCTTCACTTGTGTCCTTCTTCACTTGTGTCCCTCTTCACTTGTGTCCCTCTACACTTGTGCCCCTCTTCCCTTGTGTCCCTCTACACTTGTGTCCTTCTTCACTTGTGTCCTTCTTCACTTGTGTCCTTCTTCACTTGTGTCCTTCTTCACTTGTGTCCCTCTACACTTGTGTCCCTCTTCACTTGTGCCCCTCTTCCCTTGTGCCCCTCTTCCCTTGTGTCCCTCTACACTTGTGCCCTCTTCACTTGTGTCCTTCTTCACTTGTGTCCTTCTTCACTTGTGTCCCTCTTCACTTGTGTCCCTCTTCACTTGTGTCCCTCTACACTTGTGTCGCTCTTCACTTGTGTCCCTCTACACTTGTGCCCCTCTTCCCTTGTGTCCCTCTACACTTGTGTCCCTCTTCACTTGTGTCCCTCTTCACTTGTGTTCACTTCTTCACTTGTGTCCCTCTTCACTTGTGTCCCTCTACACTTGTGTCCCTCTACACTTGTGTCCCTCTACACTTGTGTCCCTCTTCCCTTGTGTCCCTCTACACCTGTGTCCCTCTTCACTTGTGTCCCGCTTCACTTCTACACTTGTGTCCCTCTTCACTTGTGTCCTTCTTCACTTGTGTCCCTCTTCACTTGTGTCCCTCTTCACTTGTGTCCCTCTTCACTTCTTCACTTGTGTCCCTCTTCACTTGTGTCCTTCTTCACTTGTGTCCCTCTTCACTTGTGTCCCTCTTCACTTCTTCACTTGTGTCCCTCTTCACTTGTGTCCCTCTACACTTGTGTCCCTCTTCCCTTGTGTCCCTCTACACTTGTGTCCCGCTTCACTTCTACACTTGTGTCCCTCTTCACTTGTGTCCCTCTTCCCTTGTGTCCCTCTACACTTGTGTCCCTCTTCCCTTGTGTCCCTCTACACTTGTGTCCCTCTACACTTGTGTCCCTCTTCCCTTGTGTCCCTCTTCACTTGTGTCCCTCTTCACTTGTGTCCCTCTACACTTGTGTCCCTCTTCCCTTGTGTCCCTCTACACTTGTGTCCCTCTTCACTTGTGTCCCGCTTCACTTCTACACTTGTGTCCCTCTACACTTGTGTCCCTCTTCACTTGTGTCCTTCTTCACTTGTGTCCCGCTTCACTTCTACACTTGTGTCCCTCTTCACTTGTGTCCTTCTTCACTTGTGTCCCTCTTCACTTGTGTCCCTCTTCACTTGTGTCCTTCTTCACTTGTGTCCTTCTACACTTGTGTCCCTCTACACTTGTGTCCTTCTACACTTGTGTCCCTCTACACTTGTGTCCCTCTTCCCTTGTGTCCCTCTACACTTGTGTCCCTCTTCACTTGTGTCCTTCTTCACTTGTGTCCTTCTTCACTTGTGTCCTTCTTCACTTGTGTGATAGATTGAGTGGGGAAGTTCAGGAGACACATAGAATGCACAAGACAATATATTTGACCCACGTCACAGTGTTTGTTTCACGATAAGAGTGGCTGTGAGTGAAGGGGAGCCAAATGGGAACCCTAACCCTTTTTTTAGAGAGGGTAGGAAGAAAGTGTTCTTGGCCGATGAAACCAGAATGTATTCGTCGCACAACATTTAAACTTCCGTTGTTTTTAACCTTTGACTTATTTATTACGTGACTTTGCTCTTTCTTTAGGTATTCTAACCCGACCTTTTCCTCTCCAGCGTTTCCCGTACCTACCAAGTAGTTTCCCGTGACATTGTCTATAATCTTTGTAGTGACCACGATATCCATTTGTTTTGTGTCCTCTGTTTGTGGCTCACTCGTGGGGCTGACCGACGAGTAGACGCTTGTAGTTTGAGAGAAAACATAGAAATGTCCAGTTGCGATTGAAAAGTAAGAGTTTATTCCAAAAAAGGCAAAAATAAATAAACGTTTTTAAACAAACTATTTGTCCAATAAACTGATGTTTCAATGTTAAAGGCAGAAGAACCGAGCTGTGACGCTCCCAACCAGCAAGGTCTAAGAACGGTTTGCTTCAGTCAGCCGCACCAGGAGGCTGCAGCACCTCCACCTGCAGAGTAACGCACTCGAATAATAAATAAATAATATACACCACAGAATCTCAGCTATACTCTAAACAGATAAGATACTATAATCTAAGGAAATGGCTCCTACAATCTTTATCTGGAAAAGACCGAGTGCATGTAACGAGCGCAAATGGAAACGGGTTGTTGTAAATTCGTTGGAGAATGCACGAATAACTCTTCGTAAGATATCTGTTGGGAAAACACTGAGTGTCCTCTTCCAACCTGAGAGTAGCATGCTAACTAAGGTACCAACTGTAGCTGTGAACATGACAGGATGTGAGATTACCTAGCAGAGCATCAGGACTGTTTGAGGCAGATGATAGCTATGTGATTAACATGATGATTCAGCCTCTATGGAGAGAGACATCAAGCATGCTCATTTCTGACGTGGAGCTAATCTGAAGTAAACATTGAATACTGCTTTCTATTCCTCCATCTTGTGACTGTGTGACTCCCTCTCTTGGATATCAGCATGTGAAGGACACTGCTCAGGAACTAGTCTCTGTATGTGATGACTCCTTCTGGAGAGGATCACAGACACATGGATCCTGAGGTGAAGGACACTGCTCAGGAACTAGTCTCTGTATGTGATGACTCCTTCTGGAGAGGAGACACATGGATCCTGAGGTGAAGGACACTGCTCAGGAACTAGTCTCTGTATGTGATGACTCCTTCTGGAGAGGATCACAGACACATGGATCCTGAGACTGAAGCTCAAGCCGGGGACCAGGGAGAGTTCTAATTTTATTAAGATTTTTGAGAAATAATTCAGAATATTTGAGATTTTTGAGAAGAATACATAATTTTGAGAAAATGACATAATTTTGAGAAAATGACATAATTTTGAGAAAATGACATAATTTTGAGAAAATGACATAATTTTGAGAAAATGACATAATTTTGAGAAAATGACATAATTTTGAGAAAATTACATAATTTTGAGAAAATGACATAATTTTGAGAACAATTCTGAATTTTGAGAGGATAATAAATACATGGATCCTGAAATTGAAGCTCAAGCCGGTGACCAGTGATTATCAAAAATGTTAAGTTTTCAGAAAAAGACATAATCGTGAGAAAAAGTCAGATTTTTGAGAAAAAGTCAGATTTTTGAGAAAAAGTCAGATTTTTGAAATTTTGAGAAAAGTACCAACAAATTCTCTTTTTTTGTATTGACTCCTTCTGGAGAGGACCACAGATACATGGATCCTGAGACTGAAGCTCAAGCCGGGGACCAGGGAGACCTTTGTAACACTATCATAGGATGGTAGAATCCCTCCTGTGTGTGATGCTCATCCTCAGAATGAACACAGATCTTATGTATTGCATGTTGAACCTGGAAACTGCTGAGAGTCTAATCGTCCGGACGCATCAGCAGACTTCCTGTCGGCAGCTCGTGATAAAGTGATTACACGACTGCGGCACACGTGAACATGGAGCAAATGGCATCATGAAGGTTAAATAGATTAAACTGGACTGAGACGTTTCTATTGAGGATGTTCCGGAGGAAAGCCCTCTGACAGTCTGAGGCTTTAAGAATCTGAGCTCACGTTGTGCCCCGAGAAGTAGGGCAGTGTAACAACAAGAGTTATATAAGACCTTCCGTGAGGCAGATTACCTCGCCTGTTTCTACGCTGCGTCTAATGCACCATTTATTTTAGATTGGAAGTGTTGCATAGTTTAAGGACCCTGGATCTCCACATTTTCATTGCCTGAAGTGCACTGGACCTATAGTGCACTGGACCTGATGTTCAGGTGTATATCAGTATGTAGTGTCTCTACTTTAAAGAGTCCTCTCCTGCTGATGTTCAGGTGTATATCAGTATGTAGTGTCTCTACTTTAAAGAGTCCTCTCCTTTTGCTCGGACAGCAGCGTGTAATTAAAGTGTAATTATGAATAATTAGGGTTACGGTGACACGCTGTAATTCAGATGGAGAACATTTGGCTTCGTCTCCGGGGACCGACCTGCCTTTCCTGTCCAACACGTCAGACACTTCCTCACACGTTCCTGCACCTGAGCAGAGTGTGATCTCTGGTAGAGGCGTGGTTTATCTATGATAAGTACTAACTCTATTATGAGCAGTGTTTTATGTTTGAGAGAAGTGTGTTTTAGAAGTCCCTCTCTTTCCTCCATGGGACTTATTTCAGAAAAAGTATGCATTGAAGTCGATCGAGAGAGAAAGATTATCTCTCCATCCCGTTTGAATTGAGCCATGAATTACACACATGATGTTTGTCAATTTAAAAGATAATTTTGAAAGTCCAAAAAAGTTAAAAAGTGTCGTAAAACTGTGAAGTAACACTTTGTTTGTGTGAAACGCTCAATGAACTACATCTCCCATCTCGCACCACACACCCAGACGGCCGTCACGTTGAACATTTCACTTCTTTCTCTCAGAACGAGGTGGAAAGTATTAAAACAGGTGGAAATCACTCCAGGTCTGGGCGTGTTGAGAGCTGCACACACACAAGGGGAGTTAGTCGGTTCCGTGAGAGCCAGCATGCGGGACCGGGACTCTGGGATTTGTAGTCTTTCTAGTTTCGTATTTTTCATAGTCTTATATTTCAACAGTTTTACGACAAACTGTGACTTTTTTGACACGGAAATTATCTTTAAGATTGACAAACATCATGTGTGTAATTCATGACACAATTCAAACGAGATCGAGAGATAATCTTTCTCTCTCCATTGACTTCAAAGCATACTTTTTCAGAAATAAGTTCCCATGGGGCAGAAGTAGATGGGCGGGACTTCGCCTCTCTAAAGTAAGTGTGTGTTATCCCTAAAGTAAGTGTGTGTTATCTCCAGTATCAGTGGAATGTGTGTGTGTGTGTGTGTGTGTGTGTGTAGGAAGTATTCATCGTCCTCTCTGCAGCAGCTTTCTGGTTATTGCTTGTTTGCAGTTTAACATCACTATAATTTGCTAATCATGTGAGTGATATTTCTTTTAGCTGTACAGAGTGTTAACTTCCTGCTTCTTCACACACATGCTCTCCAGTACAGGTTAGCTCTGAGTGTTAGCGATGCTAATGTAAACACCGACCATATTACGTCCAAAACAGTCGGGCATTGTTTCTGATAGCAGCTTTCTGATTGGGCCGTGGGTCCACATTTCAGATATCACGTCATATCGGAGGCAAATCTGGATCAGCTCCGTTGTTCCCCGTTTTTAGAGATTTGGGTACGGAGGAAAAGAGAGAGGGTTTATTTCCTGACGCTGCGTGAGTTCCCCGACACACCGGGGACACAGCGGGGACACACCGGGGACACATGGTGATGGAGAGAAGACATCACAAAGTGCATTTTGCATGATAGGTCCCCTTTAAGTCAGTTATTTAGTTTCCCTCCCCCTCTGTGTGTCAGTCTTTATTAGTGTGTGTAAGTGTGTGTGAGAGTATGTCAGTTTGTATAAGTGTGTATGTGATTAGTGTGTGTGAGTATGTGTCAGACTTTATTAGTGTGTGTAAGTGTTTATTACAGTGTGTGTGAGTGTGTGTCAGCCTGTATTAGTGTGTGTAAGTGTTTATTACAGTGTGTGTTAGTGTCACATTATACAGAGGGAGATCAGAGCATGCATTGTATGTCCTGCAGGTTCATGGTGTGTGTAAAGTGGTTTTCTGACCCCTCTGCCTCCCTGTCTGATCACATTACTCTCTCTCTCCTCCGGTCACATGTTGCTCCTTCCGGTTCAGACACCTCAGATATCAGAGCTTTAATAATGCAGGTGAGTCAGAGGGGCACATGACACCATGTGACTCATGGGGGGGGGGGGGGGGCGAGGTGTTACCATGAGAGAAACTGTGATGACAATGAAATCACACACACACACACACACACACACACACACACACGATATGTACATTTAAGACATTACAGTATTCAGGGGCGACGGGTGCTGTAGGCTAGGGGAGGCTAAGCCTTCCCTAATATTTGTGTTACTGCATCCTGGTAAAATAAAAATATAATGTATAATTGTGTCTTTGACATCAGCGCTGTAGCACCTGTAAACTGTACTACGAAGCCAGTTCAACAGACCCTGGATATGTTAGAGTTATCTTAACTAACCCTAACAAACAAGCGGTCCTACGACGCTGGTTATCAACTCGGTAAATCAAGCCAGGGTGTCTCTCTCCAGCTGAGAGCGCGTTCACGTGAAAGGGGCGGGGTTAGCTACATTCGACCAATCACAGACATGGAGAAGCTACTGACAGCGCAGCGTCATACTTCCTGAATGAAACTTTAATATTAGACACATGAAGAAGTTAAACTTTAAACACCATGACTCAAACACTTGATCCAGGATCAAAGGAGCTGCAGCTGCAAGGTGAACACTGCTGGTACCAGAACCAGTGAACACAGCTGGTACCAGAACAAGTGAACACAGCTGGTACCAGAACAAGTGAACACAGCTGGTACCAGAACAAGTGAACACAGCTGGTACCAGAACCAGTGAACACAGCTGGTACCAGAACAAGTGACTGGTACCAGAACAAGTGAACACAGCTGGTACCAGAACAAGTGTTTGAGTCCATTAACAGCTTCATGATATCACGGCCCGTCTAAGACACCATCTGACTTTCATTACATTTGACTCCAGTGTTTCCTCAACTTCATGTGTTGCTTCAAAGAATGCTTCTGCATCCAGTCTGTGACGCTGTGAGTGTTGCTTCAAAGAATGCTTCTGCATCCAGTCTGTGACGCTGTGAGTGTTGCTTCAAAGAATGCTTCTGCATCCAGTCTGTGACGCTGTGAGTGCTGCTTCAAAGAATGCTTCTGCATCCAGTCTGTGACGCTGTGAGTGTTGCTTCAAAGAATGCTTCTGCATCCAGTCTGTGACGCTGTGAGTGTTGCTTCAAAGAATGCTTCTGCATCCAGTCTGTGACGCTGTGAGTGTTGCTTCAAAGAATGCTTCTGCATCCAGTCTGTGACGCTGTGAGTGTTGCTTCAAAGAATGCTTCTGCATCCAGTCTGTGACGCTGTGAGTGTTGCTTCAAAGAATGCTTCTGCATCCAGTCTGTGACGCTGTGAGTGTTGCTTCAAAGAATGCTTCTGCATCCAGTCTGTGACGCTGTGAGTGTTGCTTCAAAGAATGCTTCTGCATCCAGTCTGTGACGCTGTGAGTGTTGCTTCAAAGAATGCTTCTGCATCCAGTCTGTGACGCTGTGAGTGTTGCTTCAAAGAATGCTTCTGCATCCAGTCTGTGACGCTGTGAGTGTTGCTTCAAAGAATGCTTCTGCATCCAGTCTGTGACGCTGTGAGTGTTGCTTCAAAGAATGCTTCTGCATCCAGTCTGTGACGCTGTGAGTGTTGCACGGCCAGATCCGGCTCAGCTGACTCAGATCAGGAGATGAGACATTATGATCGATGATGTGATTGATGATGTGATATGAATGATAAGTGCCTCGTGTGCGACACGTCGGCGTCTTCTCTGCATACGGCAGTTTAAACCGTATTTCATTTATCCTGTGATATGACTTGGTAGATTTAAACTCCGCACACTGAGCTCTGATTGGTCAGCAGGCGGTGCTTTCACTGAGTTAATCTCTTTTCTCTATAGACGCCGGAGGCGAGCAGCGTCAGGTAAAAAAAATAATGAAGTTATTTAGCCTTCCCAAACCTGAGCCTCACGCGCCGCCTATGGCAGTATTTAAAGTATTCTGAATCTGAATCAGCTGCAAGGAGGAAATATCCAGATGTGTGTGGATAGACCCAGACTGAGTGCTGCTGTTTCCTCTCAAGGTGTTTTGTCTTTTTCCCATGAATAAACAATTGTTTATTTTCTTAAAACATGCAGTCCTTTCCAAACGAGAGACACAGCTAGTTCAGTTAGAGAGTTCATTTCAAGGCATTTTAAAGTGCGTTAGAAAACCCCTGAAAAGCACTACGAGATGTGAGATGCACTTTCACTCCTTTAGTGTGCATGTAGTGTGCATGTAGCGTGCATGTAGTGTGCATGTAGCGTGCATGTAGCGTGCATGGTGAGTTCTATTTGATCAGATTTGTCAAAGAACCATTTCCATTATATTTAAAGGTAATGGACATTAAAGTATTCTGAATCCTCCAGCTGAAAGAAGAGGAAGTGTGTACTTTGTGTGCATGTAGCGTGCATGTAGGAGGAAGTGCACTGTGTGTGCGTGTAGACCCAGACTCGTGAAGAACAGCTGTTCTGTCTGTTCTTCTCATTAGCATACCATTTTAATATTTCTCACACATTTAGCCCTTTCCAAACGAGACTATTGATCGTTCATCTGAAAACGTCATAAGAAAGCAAACAAACTAAAATACAACAATAAAGGTATAAAATACAACATATACGACATTTTGCACACATCGGGAATCTTATCGTTATGTTTGGTGGAAAATGTCAATCATGATCGAAAGAACGAGACCTCGAATACAAGCGGCCGAGATGCGTTTTCTCCGCAGGGTGGCTGGCGTCTCCCTTAGGGATAAGGTGAGTGAGTCATCCGGGAGGGACTCGGAGTTGAGCCGCTCCTCCTTCGCGTCGAAAGGAGCCAGTTGAGGTGGTTCGGGCACCTAGTTAGGATGCCACCTGGGCGCCTCCCTAGGGAGGTGTTCCAGGCACGTCCAGCTGGGAAGAGACCAAGGGGTAGACCTAGGACCAGGTGGAGGGATTATATCTCTTCTCTGGCCTGGGAGCGCCTTGGGACCCCCCAGTCAGAGCTGCTTGATGAGGGGAAAGGAACGTTTGGGGCTCTCTGCTGGACCGAGACCCCCGAGACCCGACCACGGAGAAGCGGGAGAAGATGGATGGAAAATGTCAACAACTTTTGGTTAAAAAAATCCCCGTGGGGAAATTGTTTCTCTGCATTTGACCCATCCTAGTGTTAGGAGCAGTGTGCTGCCATTTTGAACGGCGCCCGGGGAGCAGTTAGGGAACGGTGCCTTGCTCAGGGACACCTCGGTAGGACTTTGTCTTGCCGGGACTTGAACTGGTGACCTTCCAGTTGCCAAGCCAAGTCCCTATCGACTTCGCCACCACCGCCCACGTCTAAATGTGTCTAGACGTGAGAGTTTACTCTGAGTTTATGTTCCATGAAGGATATCTAACCCACATCTACCCCCCTGTGTATCTGATGCCTGTCCGTCATTTTCTGTGTCGAAGAAAAACCGGAGATAATGGAAGTCCCTGAACACGGAGGAAACACAGAAATACAATTCTCACATTTTCCCCCGAGGAGGCGAGTTCAGGAAACAGACTGCACACTGAAAATACTCCACTACCTGCTAAAGGCAAGAAAATACAGACCTGTTTTTAGCTTTGTGACGATGCATGTTGCAGCTGATGCTGAAGGCTTTTTCTCAACACTTCTCTTTTGTTCTTCATTCAGTTTTCTTCAAACTTGAAACTATTTATTTCTGTTTTTAAAGATCTACATAGTGAGTGTAGCATTTCCCTCCGAATAATGGTCGAAGACTTGATTGATGATATTGTAGCGACCCTGTATAGGCAGCTGTGTGTGTCACTCAAGCATCCCCCGCCTCTCTGCCAATCACAGAGCTGCACAGTAATACTGGTCAGTGTGCGGGCAGAGGGGGGAGGGCTGGAGAGTGTGTGACGTTGAACCTGCTGTGTTGTGTGTGTGTGTGTGTGTGTGTGTGTGTGTGTATGTGTGTGTGGAGTACTAGGCAAGGCAAGGCAAGTTTATTTATAGAGCACTTTTCAACACAAGGCAATTCAAAGTGCTTTACAAAAAATGAAAGACATTAAGACAATAGCATTTAAAATCAGTCATTAAAAAGAAAAGCTAATAAAATAAACATTAAAAGCAGCGACAAAAAGAAAAGTCTTCTTGCTGGATTTAAAAGTAGTCAGAGTTGCAGCGGACCTGCAGGTCTCTGGGAGTTGGTTCCAGATATTTGGAGCATAATAATTGCAGACTGAAGCTCAGCGCTAACTTTTATACGTTCTGCCTTGGCTCCAAAAACCATTACCTCAGTTTTATCTTTGTTTAATTGGAGAAAGTTCTGACACATCCAGTCATTGATTTGTTCAATGCACTTACTCAGTGTTTGAATTGGAGCATAGTCTCCTGGTGAAATTGTTACGTAAATGTGTGTGTCATCCGCATAGCTATGGTAACTTATGTTGTTGTTTTTCATTATCTGAGCCAGTGGTAGCATGTAGATGTTAAAGAGAAGAGGCCCCAAGATGGAGCCTTGAGGAACCCCACATGTCATATTTGTCAACTCAGATGTGTATTTACCAATAGAAACAAAGTTGTTTCTGTCCTCTAAGTAGGATTCAAACCAATTTAGAACTGTTTCCGAAAGTCCCACCCAGTTTTCCAGTCGGTCTAGTAATATGCTGTGGTCAACAGTGTCAAACGCAGCACTGAGATCTAATAATACTAACACTGAAGTTCTGCCACTGTCTGTGTTTAAGTGGATGTCATTGAAGACCTTTACAAGAGCAGTCTCAGTGCTGTGGTTTGGACGAAAGCCTGACTGGAACACATCGAAACAGTTATTTAAATGCAAAAAATTACTCAACTGTTGAAAAACAACTTTTTCAATGATTTTACCTAGAAATGGGAGGTTTGATATGGGCCTGTAATTGTTCATTACTGAAGCATCTAGATTATTCTTTTCTAAGAGTGACGTTGAACCTGCTGTGTTGTGTGTGTGTGTGTGTGTGTGTGTGTGTGTGTGAAAAAAATAAAAGCATCTAAATAAAACAGGAAGTTAACCTATAGTAATATCCTTTTCACTTTCACAGAACACACATTGGGTTATTTACAAGCGGCAAACTGTGGGGCAGAGCCGGGAGGCCAATAAGGTGCCACACACTGCAGTTCATCTATTGGCCGATAGGGACTGGCTGCAGAAAGGAGCGATTTCCATAGACCCCCCTGTTAACATGCCCAACTTTACAGCAGAGACATGTTTCTACCCCTGGCTCCATACATTTTATTATCGATATAGTTAGATTCCACCTTCATGATTATGGATTGTTTTCTAACGCACCCCTTTTAGTTATATTAGGTCTTAACGTTTTTGCCTAAATTGGGGCGTGGTCACTTTGACGGACAGGTCTCTGCGGTGACTGCTGCTTCTAGCTTTTAAATATCGGACTTGTCTTATGCCGCCTCGGCTCCGCCTCTTTGCCCTTATTTGGATCAGGCTGGAGTTAGACTCTGACGTCACTGTCGAGACTCCGCCTACCAAGGGCTTCTCAGCAACTCTGCAGAAACCTATGGGTGACGGACTCTACGTCCATTTATATATACAGTCTATGGTTATTTACAGTGAGTAGAAACCACCCAACGACAGGAAGTCAAAGTGTTCAGACTTATTTGTGTGTATTCTGGCTTTTCACAGGATTTGCTGACAAAAATACATTTATAAATAAGTTGTTTTTGGTATTTCAGTTTTACATATTTCATTACGGGTCACAGACAGAAATGACACATGTTGATGTAGAAGAGACATGGAGAAGAGGGGACACATGTTGATGTAGAAGAGACATGAAAAAGAGGGGACACATGTTGATGTAGAAGAGACATGAAAAAGAGGGGACACATGTTGATGTAGAAGAGACATGAAGAAGAGGGGACACATGTTGATGTAGAAGAGACATGAAGAAGAGGGGACACATGTTGATGTAGAAAAGACATGAAGAAGAGGGGACACATGTTGATGTAGAAGAGACATGAAGAAGAGGGGACACATGTTGATGTAGAGGAGACATGAAGAAGAGGGGACACATGTTGATGTAGAAGAGACATGAAGAAGAGGGGACACATGTTGATGTAGAAGAGACATGGAGAAGAGGGGACACATGTTGATGTAGAAGAGACATGAAGAAGAGGGGACACATGTTGATGTAGAAGAGACATGGAGAAGAGGGGACACATGTTGATGTAGAAGAGACATGAAGAAGAGGGGACACATGTTGATGTAGAAGAGACATGAAGAAGAGGGGACACATGTTGATGTAGAGGATACATGAAGAAGAGGGGACACATGTTGATGTAGAAAAGACATGAAGAAGAGGGGACACATGTTGATGTAGAAGAGACATGAAGAAGAGGGGACACATGTTGATGTAGAAGAGACATGAAGAAGAGGGGACACATGTTGATGTAGAAGAGACATGGAGAAGAGGGGACACATGTTGATGAGGAAGAGACATGAAGAAGAGGGGACACATGTTGATGTAGAAGAGACATGAAGAAGAGGGGACACATGTTGATGTAGAAGAGACATGAAGAAGAGGGGACACATGTTGATGTAGAAGAGACATGAAGAAGAGGGGACACATGTTGATGTAGAAGAGACATGAAGAAGAGGGGACACATGTTGATGTAGAAGAGACATGAAGAAGAGGGGACACATGTCGATGGAGAGACATGAAGAAGAGGGGACACATGTTGATGTAGAAGAGACATGGAGAAGAGGGGACACATGTTGATGTAGAAGAGACATGAAGAAGAGGGGACACATGTTGATGTAGAAGAGACATGAAGAAGAGGGGACACATGTTGATGAAGAAGAGACATGAAGAAGAGGGGACATGTTGCACAATAGGGGACCTTTAACACCTGTCCTACTGAAGGACAGAAACAACTTTGTTTCTATTGGTAAATACACATCTGAGTTGACAAATATGACATGTGGGGTTCCTCAAGGCTCCATCTTGGGGCCTCTTCTCTTTAACATCTACATGCTACCACTGGCTCAGATAATGAAAAACAACAAAATAAGTTACCATAGCTATGCAGATGACACACAAATGTACGTAACAGTTTCAACAGGAGACTATGCTCCAATTCAAACACTGAGTAAGTGCATTGAACAAATCAATGACTGGATGTGTCAGAACTTTCTCCAATTAAACAAAGATAAAACTGAGGTAATGGTTTTTGGAGCCAAGGCAGAACGTATAAAAGTTAGCGCTGAGCTTCAGTCTGCAATGTTCAAAACAACAGAGCCAGAAATCAAGGTGTAGTCATGGACTCTGACCTGAGTTTCAACAGCCACATTAAAACAGTTACTAAATCAGCCTACTATCACCTAAAGAACATATCTAGGATTAAAAGACTAATGTCGCAGCAGGATTTGGAAAAACTTGTCCATGCTTTTATCTTCAGTAGACTCGACTACTGCAATGGTGTCTTCACAGGTCTCACTAAAAAGTCTATTAGGAAGCTGCAGCTGATTCAGAACGCCGCTGCTCGAGTCCTCACTAACACTAAGAAAGTGGATCACTCCTGTTCTGAAGTCTTTACACTGGTTCCTCACTGACACTAAGAAAGTGGATCACTCCTGTTCTGAAGTCTTTACACTGGTTCCTCACTGACACTAAGAAAGTGGATCACTCCTGTTCTGAAGTCTTTACACTGGCTTCCTGTGTGTCAAAGAATAGATTTCAAAATACTGCTGCTGGTTTATAAAGCTTTGAATGGTTTAGGCCCAAAATACATTTCTGATCTACTGCTAAATTATGAACCATCCAGATCTCTCAGGTCTTCAGGGACTGGTCAGCTTTCTGTCCCCAGAGTCAGAACTAAACATGGAGAAGCAGCGTTCAGTTATTATGCTCCATCTGGAACAAACTCCCAGAAACCTGCAGGTCCGCTGCAACTCTGACTACTTTCAAATCCAGACTAAAGACCTTTCTTTTTGTCGCTGCTTTTAATTGAACTATTCATATCTTAGACTGCACTGTAACTTTTATCCATGTATTTTTTCTTTTAGTGTTTATCCATGTATTTCTTCTTTTAATGTTTATTTTATTAGCTTTTCTTTTTAATGACTGATTTTAAATGCCATTTTCTTAATGTCTTTCATTTGTTGTAAAGCACTTTGAATTGTTTTGTGTTGAAAAGTGCTCTATAAATAAACTTGCCTTGCCTTGCCTTGCCTTACTGCTACAGACATGTGGATAAATCCGTCTCTTAAAACAGTCCCAAACTTGTTTGATAAAAACAAGACATTGGAATTCTTTGAAAATATGAAACGTTAAATATGAAACATCGTTAGTAGGAATTTGCCACACGTTGTTTTTGGGACACATTTATGGTTTTAGGCTTTGCAATAAGACACATTTAAAAAAGGGTTAAAATATATATAATTTTGACTCAATCCCACACACCTCCCTTCGGCTCCAAATTCTCACTGGTGACTAATTGTGGATTAACTAAAAATAGTCCCCAACGAATCCCATATTCTCTCCCGTTGGTCGGGTAAATGCACGGCTTTGTTCGGACATTTTTAAAACTATAAATAATAAATGGACGTCATCAGTGGGTGTTGGATTTTGTCACAAAATGAGAAACACCAGAATAACCCTCCAACTAAGGACCCAAATCTACCCGTGTGACCACCCGGCTGCTCACACGCTCTCTCCTAAAGTCAGGGGACATATTTTTGGATTTTCGCACTTCCAGTTTCCTCTCAGCTCTCACACATTTCAGTTTCTAATCATCGTTGTTTCCTCTCTTTGTGTCGGCCATCATCATTTCATTTTAACTTGACAGAGACTCAGAGAGAAGAAGAAGAGGCCCTTTAATAATTGTTAGTAATTGTGCTGCCTCTTCACTCTCCTCTGTTGTTCTGCTGTCAGGAAACCAACACAAAAACACTTTAATAAGACGTTAGCGGTAATTAGCTGCGTGTGTTTCAGCTCCGAGAGCAAACAACATCTCAGCGTGCTTCACACAAGCATCACACACACACGATCAAAACAAATTAGAGGGACACATTTTTAACATCTGCCTAACAAATTAAAGGCTTAGAGGAGAAAGAAACCACTCAGTAGATCCTCTAGTGTTTCTGACTTTTTAAATTAATCATCCAGAATATTTATATTGGTTTTTTTGTACTGTTTATATTATTATATCTTTTATTGTCTGAACACACTTCAAAATAATTTCCCAAATTGGGATCTCTCTCTTTATAAAACGGAGAAGTCAAATCAAGCAATCTGATTGGTTCTTAGCCGTGATATAATGAGCGTATATCACGGGTAGAATTGTAGTTACTTTTCACAACAAGTCAGTATCCCTCCGCGTCTGAGAAGAGCTACAACCGTTACAGCTGTTACGTTACGTCCGTTACGTTACGTCCGTTACGAAACTAACTATCTAACAAAGCTTAAGATGGAAACATGCAAGGTTAACTACGACCCTCCAAGG
>CADEHL010000443.1:0-38741 GCA_902827135.1 Harpagifer antarcticus | reverse complement strand
CTCTCCTCTCCTTTAATCAGGGGTCTCTCCTCTCCTTTAACTCAGGGGTCTCTCCTCTCCTCTAACTCAGGGGTCTCTCCTCTCCTTTAACTCAGGGGTCTCTCCTCTCCTCTAACTCAGGGGTCTCTCCTCTTGCCCTTTGTCATGTTCTCATATGTTGTGAGTGACGGGACTTCGGATGGAAATGAGCTCAAAGCTAAAATCCGGCTTATTTACACTTGAAGCATTATTTGTCTTAAGTGTTCATTATTGTCCCTTTTCAAATAAACGAATAAATGAAATAATTGAACATGAAAACAGACGTAGTGTTTCTCCAGGGACGATAAAGATGATTTATTTGAACATTGCTTCCTGTCACTCTGTTCCTCATTGTTCTCGAACGTTAGAGACATTCTGGAACACCTGTGCGGACGGCAAACAAGAGGAGGAACACATTTTGTCCGAATCTGTTTCATTGTTCGAGCGGCAGAGGAGCAGCTGCCGGAGATAAGAGGAGCTGGAGGTCGATGGTATTGAGTCTGGATTCTGTCCCTGACCAGATTAGCTGGCAGAGACAGAGACAGAGATGTTAGGTAAACCACAATTTGAAAAGAATTGCCGCTTATAGATTATCTGTAATCTTGTTGTCCCCAGAAAGCCTCTCTTCCGAACACTTATCTGTCAATGACACAATTCCATCTCTGTAAATCAGGTGTTCAGGAGCGACGGCGTTTACAACACTGTGTGACAGAGAGCTACTGTATCTGTTGATTATTGTCCGGCACACACAGAGAGAAAGAGAGAAAGACCTTCACCTGGGGGCACGTGTGTTCGTAACAACTGAAGCATGATGGAGGGGACTGGCCTCCTCAGGAACAGAACAATAACTGACAGGGTCGTTGGTCACGTGTTCGCAGGCTGTTTCAAATATAAATGTTAGGATATTGTGTCCAGAAGTTCCTACATTCTTTGGCTAGATGTAACACAGCTGCTAATGGACTAAGGACATTCAAAGGCTTTTACAAATGATGGAGGGAACATGTGGCCTTCGACAGGAAACAGAACAATAGGGCTGTTGGTCACATGTTTTCAGTTTCAAATACAGTCCTATTGAGAAATGTGATGTACCTCAAAGTTCAGTACAGGTCTCCAGCTCCGAGAAACGTCCGGATGCTAACCTGCATATGTTGGGCAATTTGCACAATTAACACAAGGTGCATTAATTAGCATTATAGCCTAGAGTATGTGGACAATAGTTAAAAAATGGCTTGCCCGATTTGGCCGATATTGGAGTGGTTTTGGTGGTTGAAACGTTGTTGAAATGTTAGGATAGTGTGTCCAGAGGTTCCTATACTTTCTTTGGCTAGATGTAACACAGCTGCTAATGGAGTAAGGACATTTAAAGGCTTTTACAGACAAAATAATAGAGGGAACATGTGGCCTTCGACAGGAAACAGAACAATTATATAGCCTACAATGTGGACAATAGTTCAAAGATGGCTTGACCGATTTGTTTTGGGGGATATTGAGGACGCTGAATGTATTTCTGATTTCTCTATCCGTTTTTAAGAGTGCGCTTAAGACCTTCCTTTTTGATAAAGCTTATAGTTAGGGCTGATTAGATTCAGCCCCTAGTTTTGCTGATATAGGCTTAGTTTGTCGGGGGACATCTTACTTCTTCCTTCTCTCTGTCTATACCTGTGTACTCTGTGTACTCTGTGTACTCTGTGTACCCTGTGTACTCCCATGTTCCGATTAACCCAGCTTCCCCACATCTCTTTCTTTCTGGTGTCTATATACGCTGGGATCCGGAGTCATGGATGATCCTGCGGTCCTGTGTCCTGCATCGCGAGCCCTGGATCTTGAGTCGTGGCTGTGGTCCTGGATCATAGGTCCTGGATCTTGAGTCGTGGCTGTGGTCCTGGATCATAGGTCCTGGATCTTGAGTCGTGGCTGTGGTCCTGGATCATAGGTCCTGGATCTTGAGTCGTGGCTGTGGTCCTGGATCATAGGTCCTGGATCTTGAGTCGTGGCTGTGGTCCTGGATCATAGGTCCTGGATCTTGAGTCGTGGCTGTGGTCCTGGATCATAGGTCCTGGATCTTGAGTCGTGGCTGTGGTCCTGGATCATAGGCCCTGGATCTTGAGTCGTGGCTGTGGTCCTGGATCATAGGTCCTGGATGGATATCCTCATGGATTCATCTTCCTATTACACACACATGCATTTCCAAACATTTGGACTACCTATGTTGCAAATGTTTTATCTTTTCAATTTACACACGGCATCTACTGCACGTCTGTCCGTCCTGGGAGAGGGATCCCTCCTCTGCTGCTCTCCCTGAGGTTTCTCCATGTTCCCTTTAAACTGTGGGGTTTTCTTCGGAAGTTTTTCCTTGTACGATGTGAGGGTCTAAGGACAGAGGGTCTAAGGACAGAGGGTCTAAGGACAGAGGGTCTAAGGACAGAGGGTCTAAGGACAGAGGGTGTCGTATTGTCATACTGATATTTTGTACAAACTGTGAAGTCCACTGAGACAAATGTAACATTTGTGATATTGGGCTATAAATAAACATTGATTGATTGATTGATTGATTGATTGATTGATTGATTGATGTGTGATTGATTGATTGATTGATGTGTTCTCCTCGTGGGTCGTTTCGAATCATTTTGAAGTTTCGGAGGAATCTCTTATTCATCGATTTGAAACGTTTCCCATCGTTGAGGTAATCATTGTGTGGTCTCTTAACCCAATGGTCGCCACACGACTCATGCCGTGGCCGATCAGTTTGTCCAGCAGACATCCTGTTCACTAATGCTAATTGACGCAACATAAGCTAATTGTGCTAATTGCCCAACATCTGCAGGTTAGCATCTGGCATGTGCTGGAGACCCTAATATACATTTCTATCATTAAACTTTGGGGTATTCAACGTGTATGAGTTCACATCGCTGAGAAGTGGACTAATGCTACAGTTCCTTCTCTTGTTTTTAGCACTTCCAGACTAAGAGTTCGATGAAAGAAGGAATTCTGTCAATAAGAAGAGTTATTAAATCTGTATTGTTCAGCCTTTATCTTGACGACGGGTCCACAAGATGTTTACCCCGAATAAAACATAAATTCCTTTTTCAAGTCTTTACTCCAACCCTGAATTCATCAGGGAGTTTTCAGACGAAGCGAGGAAACGCAATCTTTGAATGAAACATAAACAGATTACAGATTATTATCTTATAATACGGAGAAAACAAGCTCATAATCACCAGATCCCATAATTACACTTCTTTATAATGAGAAGTAAACGATTGACCTGCATCGACCTGCATGTTACCGTATGTCTTTAATGATTGTTCTTTTTCAAGTCTTACCTCCATTGCTTTATTCCTCCTTGAACTGATCGGTCTTTCTGAATGAGTCTCAAGAGTTCATTAGGTCAACATGATGTCGTGCTTAGACCTTGCATCCCGGTTGTGACTAAAGCTCCATGAATGTAACATATTGAATACATGTATTTATCTGCTTTCTCCTAATAATGAAAACAAACTTCTTTCTCAGAGTAAACCAGATCGAGAACAGAAATAAAAACGTATGAATCTGAGATGGATATCTTATAAGACCAAGAATAGACTCATCACAATTACAAGATCCATATCCAATAATTACTAAACCCCTTTCTCCTGATGACGAGGAGGAAATAATTACACAAGTAGAAAAGCACTCGGAAGGCTTTTAATATGTAATGTCTGGAAATAATGTGTTCTACTGCTTTACTGTTCAAAATGAAGAGAGACTCATGTTCTGTTATTTTTATATTACCTATATCTCATAACTGTTTGGATGCGTTCCTCAAAGTATTTGGGAAAGGGACAAATATCTCTGAATTGAGAAAAATATGACATAATTAGTTTTTTGTAATTAGATGATACAGATCTTGTAATTATGAGATACTGATTCTCACTTTGGAGAAACACCACTGAGAAAAACACATCTGAATATCCTTGGTAAATGCAAAGTGCTGTCTCTCTGTGTGCTAACGTTAATACCTCATGTTATGGTGTGTATGTTATAGTCATCATGATTTGTTAAGCCCCGGGGACCCTGGGTTTTTTTCACGACACTGTGTCTCAGGGCATCTTAATATTTAAGAACCTATTAATGTGTTATACCAGATTAACGGGAGAATCTCAGCTAACTGACGATACGAACCATTTTTACCAAAACAAAACACAAGTCTCGTAAGAAGCATCTAAATGACCCCTGAGCGAAACATGCTAACTGTTAAGAACCTTACAGACACTTGGACTCAAACACACGACTTTTACTTTGTAAAGGTATAAAGTTCAAACAAAAAATCACTCCTGCAAAACGTAGTAAAACAAATTACAAACTAAATCAACTTGACGATGGTCACAAAGTACATTCATCTCTTGGCGAAACAAGCTGGCTCTCTAAATGGCACAAGACGAACTGGCGCAGGACAAAGGGAGACAGGACTATTCATACATGAGGGGGAACAGGTGGAAGCAATCAGGGGCGGGGCAGACGCTGACGATGGCGGGAAAGCACACAAAGGGAGGAAGTAAGGGGACCTGAAATGAGAGACAAGAGGTAAGTACAAAATAAAACAGGAAGTGCGATGACAGGACGAGACAGGTGAACAAAAAGACTTGACTAAACATAAATCTAACCTGGGCTATGAACTAAACGTGAAACAATAACATGAACCTGATTAACATGACATAAACAATTTAGCAGACATGACGGGATGTTACACTAACGCACTTTGGCACAGAACTCAAGATAAAAGTTCCCTTATTACTTATCGTAGCTGCACATACAAGATATCCCATTAAAGCTGAGGTTCCACAGATTATTTAGGTATTAGTATCATCACTGAGCGATCCGAACTCGCGACAGGGGAAGCAAACACAGACATCACAACACGTACCTTTACGGGGCGTCTAGGGAGATCGTCTCATGTAAACATCGACCAAGGGGGGAGATATGGAAAACCCACCCAAAGACCCCAGATTTTGCTAAATCTGTCTAAAAGGTCAAAGGTCACTTGTTTTGCATCAATCTTGATACAGGGTACTTAGTATATGTTGTAGTTTGGATTCCTAAAGCTTTTAGTCTACCTTCCCATCATCCAAGTTTTCACTATAAGTACAGAATATCTTTTGGACGGACACTATCATTTACAGTTTTTTACCGTGTTCAATCTGAATTTACTTTAAAATAAAAAACATTTATATTGAATCTGACTCTTCTACATCCAACTCTCAGGTTCATCGTTACTTTGAGAACAAAGATTATTAATTTAACCCTTTTGGAAGATATGGCCATTTGTTCTGGGAATGTCACTTTAGAGCCTGAGACCTGAAAAACAGGCTCAGGGCTGAACAGGTATTTCTCTATGCTGTATCTTCCCTGTTGTCACGTCTCATGGTGTTCACATGTTCCTGTGATGTCTCTTTATCTAAATCCTCGGACAGTATCTCTGCCCCCGGGGAGTTCCTCTTGCTCACTGTGCAGCAGCAGCCTTCATAACGTCTTCAATCCAACAGTGAGTTTACTAATAGGGTCGTTTACTGCTGATGATGACTGCAGTCCATCATCCTTCATCCTGAAGCTCTGCGGCTGGAGAGAGGTCCCCTCCTCTGAGAGACACGTCCCCTCCTCTGAGAGACACGTCCCCTCCTCTGAGGGACACTTCCTGCTGATGTGCTTTAACATGTGATCACTGATATTTACTCATTGAGGATAAACCCCGTCAGATGAACCGGCTCCTCTCAAGAGGGTCCTAACATATGGTGCAAACAGCAAGACTTTGTTACTGTACTTTAGTTAAAGTAGAAGTACTCAGATCTTGTACTTTAGTTCAAGTAGAAGTACTCAGATCTTGTACTTTAGTTAAAGTAGAAGTACTCAGATCTTGTTCTTTAGTTAAAGTAGAAGTACTCAGATATTGTACTTTAGTTAAAGTAGAAGTACCCAGATCTTGTTCTTTGGTAAAAGTAGAAGTACTCAGATATTGTTGTTTGGTAAAAGTAGAAGTACTCAGATCTTGTACTTGAGTAAAAGTAGAAGTACTCAGATCTTGTACTTGAGTAAAAGTAGAAGTACTCAGATCTTGTACTTTAGTAAAGTAGAAGTACCAGAGTGTAGGAATACTCTGTTACAGTAAAAGTCCTGCATTCAAAATGTTCCTCAAGTGAAAGACAGTGAAAGTATTCGTTGTGCAGATTGGTCCATTTCAGAATAATATCTATGATATGTTTTATAATGATTGATCATGAAAGTGTTCTCAAAGCTGGTGAAGGTGCAGCTAGTCTGAATGGCTTTGTAGACTGCAGGGTAGCTGGTGAAGGAGCAGCTAGTTTGAATGGCTTTGTAGACTGCAGGGTAGCTGGTGAAGGTGCAGCTAGTCTGAATGGCTTTGTAGACTGCAGGGTAGCTGGTGAAGGTGCAGCTAGTCTGAATGGCTTTGTAGACTGCAGGGTAGCTGGTGAAGGAGCAGCTAGTCTGAATGGCTTTGTAGACTGCAGGGTAGCTGGTGAAGGAGCAGCTAGTCTGAATGGCTTTGTAGACTGCAGGGTAGCTGGTGAAGGAGCAGCTAGTCTGAATGGCTTTGTAGACTGCAGGGTAGCTGGTGAAGGTGCAGCTAGTCTGAATGGCTTTGTAGACTGCAGGGTAGCTGGTGAAGGAGCAGCTAGTCTGAATGGCTTTGTAGACTGCAGGGTAGCTGCAGTCACATCATTCATCCAGATCTGTGAAGTAACTAAAAAGGTATTAAATACATGTAGTGGAGTAGAAGTACACAGTAGCATGACATGGAAATACTCAAGTAAAGTACAAGTGCCTCAACATGTTTACTAAAGTACTGTACTTGAGTAAATGTACTCAGTACTTTACACCTCTGGTTAATCCCCAAACCTTGACACAAAGTGAAATGTCTTCAAAAACTCCCGTTAGTGTCTGAATGCAGAAAGTGCTGGGTCAGCGTTTCTCCCAGTGTGTGTCAGTGGTTTAATGGACATTGACAGCCCCCCCCCCAGTATAAAGCATGTTTGACAGAGACTCAGTAATTACCCAGAGTCTGAGGTTAAACACCTCTCAGCGCTCAGTAGTTTCTGGATGTTTCCTCGTCAGGTGAGAATAGAAAGAGTGCCGGACTCTGTCAGCGCTCCTTTGTCCAGAAACAGGAAGCTGGACACGGTGAGTTAAAGTGCTTCATCAAACACTGAAGGTGTCAAACACAGAGAGACGAACAGAGGCTGATGCTGCGTCTGGAAACCATTTATTAGCTCAATTATTCTCAGCTTTTCAGAGTGTTGTTGTTCCCTAAAACTCCATATATGTGTAACTTATTAAAGGGCACTTCCACATCACTGTATTAAGTGTTGTTAAAGCTAACGGCTATTATTTAGCATAGTGTCGCCCCCTTTATAAACATTTGCTTGCCAAATAAAGAGTTGTAATGAAGTGTTACTTAGTTAATATTAGGATTAACAATATGTGAGTACTTTATCCAAAACACGTACATTTGAGAAGTTACAGCGATGTTTATAACATTAGCTAGCGGGCTATAGATAGCGAACGTTAGCTAGCTGGCTATAGATAGTGAACAATAGCTAGCTGGCTATAGATAGCGAACGTTAGCTAGCTGGCTTTAGATAGCCAACGTTAGCTAGCTGGCTTTAGATAGCGAGTGTTAACTAGCTGGCTATAGATAGTGAACGTTAGCGAGCTGACTTTAGATAGCCAACGTTAGCTAGCTGACTTTAGATAGCGAGTGTTAACTAGCTGGCTATAGATAGCGAACGTTAGCTAGCTGGCTTTAGATAGCCAACGTTAGCTAGCTGGCTTTAGATAGCGAGTGTTAACTAGCTGGCTATAGATAGTGAACGTTAGCGAGCTGACTTTAGATAGCCAACGTTAGCTAGCTGACTTTAGATAGCCAACGTTAGCTAGCTGGCTTTAGATAGCGAATGTTAGCTAGCTGGCTTTAGATAGCGAACGTTAGCTAGCTGGATATAGATAGTGAACAATAGCTAGCTGGCTATAGATAGCGAACGTTAGCTAGCTGGCTTTAGATAGTGAACGTTAGCTAGCTGGCTATAGATAGTGAACGTTAGCTAGCTGGCTATAGATAGCGAACGTTAGCTAGCTGGCTTTAGATAGCGAACGTTAGCTAGCTGGCTATAGATAGTGAACAATAGCTAGCTGGCTATAGATAGCGAACGTTAGCTAGCGGGCTATAGATAGTGAACAATAGCTAGCTGGCTATAGATAGCGAACGTTAGCTAGCTGGCTATAGATAGCGAACGTTAGCTAGCTGGCTATAGATAGTGAGTGTGAACTAGCTGGCTATAGATAGTGAACGTTAGCGAGCTGACTTTAGATAGCGAACGTTAGCTAGCTGGCTTTAGATAGCGAATGTTAGCTAGCTGGCTTTAGATAGTGAACAATAGCTAGCTGGCTATAGATAGCGAACGTTAGCTAGCTGGCTATAGATAGCGACTTTAGCTAGGTGGCTATAGATAGCGAACGTTAGCTAGCTGGCTATAGATAGCGGACTTTAGCTAGGTGGCTATAGATAGCGAACGTTAGCTAGCTGGCTATAGATAGCGGACTTTAGCTAGGTGGCTATAGATAGCGAACGTTAGCTAGCTGGCTATAGATAGTGAACAATAGCTAGCTGGCTATAGATAGCGAACGTTAGCTAGCTGGCTATAGATAGCGGACTTTAGCTAGGTGGCTATAGATAGCGAACGTTAGCTAGCTGGCTATAGATAGTGAACGTTAGCGAGCTGACTTTAGATAGCGA
Organism: Harpagifer antarcticus; assembly: GCA_902827135.1. Taxonomy (NCBI): domain Eukaryota; kingdom Metazoa; phylum Chordata; class Actinopteri; order Perciformes; family Harpagiferidae; genus Harpagifer; species Harpagifer antarcticus. The sequence goes on along the minus strand of CADEHL010000443.1, from coordinate 29,938 downwards.
ACGTTAGCTAGCTGGCTTTAGATAGCGAATGTTAGCTAGCTGGCTTTAGATAGTGAATGTTAGCTAGCTGGCTATAGATAGTGAACAATAGCTAGCTGGCTATAGATAGCGAACGTTAGCTAGCTGGCTATAGATAGCGAACGTTAGCTAGCTGGCTATAGATAGTGAGTGTTAACTAGCTGGCTATAGATAGTGAACGTTAGCTAGCTGACTTTAGATAGCGAACGTTAGCTAGCTGGCTTTAGATAGCGAATGTTAGCTAGCGGGCTTTAGATAGCGAACGTTAGCTAGCTGGCTATAGATAGTGAACAATAGCTAGCTGGCTATAGATAGCGAACGTTAGCTAGCTGGCTTTAGATAGCCAACGTTAGCTAGCTGGCTTTAGATAGCGAGTGTTAACTAGCTGGCTATAGATAGTGAACGTTAGCGAGCTGACTTTAGATAGCCAACGTTAGCTAGCTGGCTTTAGATAGCGAATGTTAGCTAGCTGGCTTTAGATAGCGAACGTTAGCTAGCTGGCTATAGATAGTGAACAATAGCTAGCTGGCTATAGATAGCGAACGTTAGCTAGCTGGCTTTAGATAGTGAACGTTAGCTAGCTGGCTATAGATAGTGAACGTTAGCTAGCTGGCTATAGATAGCGAACGTTAGCTAGCTGGCTTTAGATAGCGAACGTTAGCTAGCTGGCTATAGATAGTGAACAATAGCTAGCTGGCTATAGATAGCGAACGTTAGCTAGCGGGCTATAGATAGTGAACAATAGCTAGCTGGCTATAGATAGCGAACGTTAGCTAGCTGGCTATAGATAGCGAACGTTAGCTAGCTGGCTATAGATAGTGAGTGTGAACTAGCTGGCTATAGATAGTGAACGTTAGCGAGCTGACTTTAGATAGCGAACGTTAGCTAGCTGGCTTTAGATAGCGAATGTTAGCTAGCTGGCTTTAGATAGTGAACAATAGCTAGCTGGCTATAGATAGCGAACGTTAGCTAGCTGGCTATAGATAGCGGACTTTAGCTAGGTGGCTATAGATAGCGAACGTTAGCTAGCTGGCTATAGATAGCGGACTTTAGCTAGGTGGCTATAGATAGCGAACGTTAGCTAGCTGGCTATAGATAGCGGACTTTAGCTAGGTGGCTATAGATAGCGAACGTTAGCTAGCTGGCTATAGATAGTGAACAATAGCTAGCTGGCTATAGATAGCGAACGTTAGCTAGCTGGCTATAGATAGCGGACTTTAGCTAGGTGGCTATAGATAGCGAACGTTAGCTAGCTGGCTATAGATAGTGAACGTTAGCGAGCTGACTTTAGATAGCGAACGTTAGCTAGCTGGCTTTAGATAGCGAATGTTAGCTAGCTGGCTTTAGATAGTGAATGTTAGCTAGCTGGCTATAGATAGTGAACAATAGCTAGCTGGCTATAGATAGCGAACGTTAGCTAGCTGGCTATAGATAGCGAACGTTAGCTAGCTGGCTATAGATAGTGAGTGTTAACTAGCTGGCTATAGATAGTGAACGTTAGCTAGCTGACTTTAGATAGCGAACGTTAGCTAGCTGGCTTTAGATAGCGAATGTTAGCTAGCGGGCTTTAGATAGCGAACGTTAGCTAGCTGGCTATAGATAGTGAGTGTTAGCTAGCTGGCTATAGATAGCGGACTTTAGCTAGCTGGCTATAGATAGCGAACGTTAGCTAGCTGGCTATAGATAGTGAGTGTTAGCTAGCTGGCTATAGATAGCGGACTTTAGCTAGGTGGCTATAGATAGCGAACGTTAGCTAGCTGGCTATAGATAGTGAACGTTAGCTAGCTGGCTATAGATAGCGAACGTTAGCTAGCTGGCTATAGATAGCGAACGTTAGCTAGCTGGCTTTAGATAGCGAACGTTAGCTAGCTGGCTATAGATAGCGGACTTTAGCTAGCTGGCTTTAGATAGCGAACGTTAGCTAGCTGGCTATAGATAGCGGACTTTAGCTAGGTGGCTATAGATAGCGAACGTTAGCTAGCTGGCTATAGATAGTGAACAATAGCTAGCTGGCTATAGATAGCGAACGTTAGCTAGCTGGCTATAGATAGCGGACTTTAGCTAGGTGGCTATAGATAGCGAACGTTAGCTAGCTGGCTATAGATAGCGGACTTTAGCTAGGTGGCTATAGATAGCGAACGTTAGCTAGCTGGCTATAGATAGCGGACTTTAGCTAGGTGGCTATAGATAGCGAACGTTAGCTAGCTGGCTATAGATAGTGAACAATAGCTAGCTGGCTATAGATAGCGAACGTTAGCTAGCTGGCTATAGATAGCGGACTTTAGCTAGGTGGCTATAGATAGCGGACTTTAGCTAGGTGGCTATAGATAGCGAACGTTAGCTAGCTGGCTATAGATAGCGGACTTTAGCTAGGTGGCTATAGATAGCGAACGTTAGCTAGCTGGCTATAGATAGCGGACTTTAGCTAGCTGGCTATAGATAGCGAACGTTAGCTAGCTGGCTATAGATAGTGAACAATAGCTAGCTGGCTATAGATAGCGAACGTTAGCTAGCTGGCTATAGATAGCGAACGTTAGCTAGCTGGCTATAGATAGTGAGTGTTAACTAGCTGGCTATAGATAGTGAACGTTAGCTAGCTGACTTTAGATAGCGAACGTTAGCTAGCTGGCTTTAGATAGCGAATGTTAGCTAGCGGGCTTTAGATAGCGAACGTTAGCTAGCTGGCTATAGATAGTGAGTGTTAGCTAGCTGGCTATAGATAGCGGACTTTAGCTAGCTGGCTATAGATAGCGAACGTTAGCTAGCTGGCTATAGATAGTGAGTGTTAGCTAGCTGGCTATAGATAGCGGACTTTAGCTAGGTGGCTATAGATAGCGAACGTTAGCTAGCTGGCTATAGATAGTGAACGTTAGCTAGCTGGCTATAGATAGCGAACGTTAGCTAGCTGGCTATAGATAGCGAACGTTAGCTAGCTGGCTTTAGATAGCGAACGTTAGCTAGGTGGCTATAGATAGTGAACGTTAGCTAGCTGGCTATAGATAGTGAACGTTAGCTAGCTGGCTATAGATAGCGAACGTTAGCTAGCTGGCTATAGATAGTGAACGTTAGCTAGCTGGCTTTAGATAGCGAACGTTAGCTAGCTGGCTTTAGATAGCGAACGTTAGCTAGCTGGCTATAGATAGTGAACGTTAGCTAGCTGGCTATAGATAGCGAACGTTAGCTAGCTGGCTTTAGATAGCGAACGTTAGCTAGGTGGCTATAGATAGCGAACGTTAGCTAGCTGGCTATAGATAGTGAACGTTAGCTAGCTGGCTATAGATAGCGAACGTTAGCTAGCTGGCTATAGATAGTGAACGTTAGCTAGCTGGCTTTAGATAGCGAACGTTAGCTAGCTGGCTATAGATAGCGAACGTTAGCTAGCTGGCTATAGATAGTGAACGTTAGCTAGCTGGCTATAGATAGCGAACGTTAGCTAGCTGGCTTTAGATAGCGAACGTTAGCTAGGTGGCTATAGATAGCGAACGTTAGCTAGCTGGCTTTAGATAGTGAACGTTAGCTAGCTGGCTATAGATAGCGAACGTTAGCTAGCTGGCTATAGATAGTGAACGTTAGCTAGCTGGCTTTAGATAGCGAACGTTAGCTAGCTGGCTATAGATAGCGAACGTTAGCTAGCTGGCTATAGATAGTGAACGTTAGCTAGCTGGCTATAGATAGCGAACGTTAGCTAGCTGGCTTTAGATAGCGAACGTTAGCTAGGTGGCTATAGATAGCGAACGTTAGCTAGCTGGCTATAGATAGTGAACGTTAGCTAGCTGGCTATAGATAGCGAACGTTAGCTAGCTGGCTATAGATAGTGAACGTTAGCTAGCTGGCTATAGATAGCGAACGTTAGCTAGCTGGCTATAGATAGTGAACGTTAGCTAGCTGGCTTTAGATAGTGAACGTTAGCTAGCTGACTTTAGATAGCGAACGTTAGCTAGCTGGCTATAGATAGTGAACGTTAGCTAGCTGGCTATAGATAGCGAACGTTAGCTAGCTGACTTTAGATAGCGAACGTTAGCTAGCTGGCTATAGATAGCGAACGTTAGCTAGCTGGCTTTAGATAGCGAACGTTAGCTAGCTGGCTATAGATAGCGAACGTTAGCTAGCTGGCTATAGATAGCGAACGTTAGCTAGCTGGCTATAGATAGTGAACGTTAGCTAGCTGGCTATAGATAGCGAACGTTAGCTAGCTGGCTTTAGATAGCGAACGTTAGCTAGCTGGCTATAGATAGTGAACGTTAGCTAGCTGGCTATAGATAGTGAACGTTAGCTAGCTGGCTTTAGATAGCGAACGTTAGCTAGCTGGCTATAGATAGCGAACGTTAGCTAGCTGGCTTTAGATAGCGAACGTTAGCTAGCTGGCTATAGATAGCGAACGTTAGCTAGCTGGCTTTAGATAGCGAACGTTAGCTAGCTGGCTATAGATAGTGAACGTTAGCTAGCTGGGCTATAATAGATATTGAAGTAGCTAGCTGTCTTTAGATAGCGAACGTTAGCTAGTCTGAGGTGGAATTATTACATGTTTTTCCCCGTAATATATTCCTCTGACTGCGTCCGTTCATAAGGGACTCTTATTTCTGTATCTCTTTACATCGATGCCTCTTAATGTGGGACTTTGGTGTCTATGTTTGATGGATCTATCTTTTATATTTGAACTGTTATTCCTGTGGATCGTGAGAAACAGCATTTCGATCCTCCTTCCTGTATCTCACACATAGAAGATTGACAATAAAGTTGACTTTGAAATCCATGCAGACTGCCGTAAGCTATGATTAACTCGAACTGGACTATACCATATAACTGTATATACGTCTATAATATAGTGACAACAAACAACGTCGTATGTCATATATCTGTGGCCTACTTGATGGGACATTTCATTGAACTAAACATCATTAAAGTTATGAGTGTCTCTTCTCTGTCTCCTGCTTTGAAACGTGATGTCCTCCAGAGGTCTGAGCGTCTTCTCTGCTTTATAGACATTTTAATGAACTGCTCTTGTGTTTCTTATCTATATTTAGTCCGTTGGTGTTCACTGGGAACCGTGGGATTCCTCGGCCTAAATGAATGTTCAGATCATGGTTATTGTCCTGGTCTCCTGAGGATACTGTGTTTGGAGATGCTCAATAATGCGCTTTTCAAATGTGTCCAAAACGACTTCCAGAGCTGAGTCACACGTGGGACTGATATTGTTCTGCCTTTGTGCTTTTATAAAATCACACGCTGGCTAATTGGCCCAAAGTTAATTTGTGATTTTCAAAAGGATTATTAAAGTGTTTTTGTGGCTTGAAACTTTAATAATATTAAACCTCAAGTCTCAAGTCTAGCGAACGTTAGCTAGCGGGCTATAGATAGTGAGTGTTAGCTAGCTGGCTATAGATAGCGGACTTTAGCTAGGTGGCTATAGATAGCGAACGTTAGCTAGCTGGCTTTAGATAGTGAACATTAGCTAGCTGGCTATAGATAGTGAACATTAGCTAGCTGGCTATAGATAGCGAACGTTAGCTAGCTGGCTTTAGATAGTGAACGTTAGCTAGCGGGCTATAGATAGTGAGTGTTAACTAGCTGGCTATAGATAGTGAACGTTAGCTAGCTGACTTTAGATAGCGAACGTTAGCTAGCTGGCTTTAGATAGCGAATGTTAGCTAGCGGGCTTTAGATAGCAAACGTTAGCTAGCGGGCTATAGATAGTGAGTGTTAGCTAGCTGGCTATAGATAGCGGACTTTAGCTAGGTGGCTATAGATAGCGAACGTTAGCTAGCTGGCTTTAGATAGTGAATGTTAGCTAGCTGGCTATAGATAGCGAACGTTAGCTGGCTATAGATAGCTAGCTGGCTATAGATAGTGAACGTTAGCTAGCGGGCTATAGATAGTGAACGTTAGCTAGCTGGCTATAGATAGCTAACGTTAGCTAGCGGGCTATAGATAGCTAGCTGGCTATAGATAGTGAACGTTACCTAGCTGGCTTTCGATAGCTAACATTTGCCAGCTGGCTATAGATAGCGAATGTTAGCTAGCAGGCTATAGATAGTGAACGTTAGCTAGCTGGCTTTTTAGCGAACGTTAGCTAGCTGGCTATAGATAGTGAACGTTAGCTAGCTGGCTATAGATAGCGAACGTTAGCTGGCTATAGATAGCTAGCTGGCTATAGATAGTGAACGTTAGCTAGCTGGCTTTCGATAGCTAACATCAGGGTTGCCAACTCTCACGCATCTGGCGTGTGACACACGCTTTCACTCTCAATCTCACGCTCTCACGATGCCCAAACTATTCTCACGCCAAAAACAAGAATACCGAAGACTAGAAACGGTTTTGAAAACTTTTGTCAGGTAGTGATCGTCTTCGCAATAGAACATCTTTGATAATGTCTTCTGGCCAATCAGAATCAAGATAACAGTGTGGTGTTGTTGCAGGAAGTCCCACGGAGAATACTTTTGCTGTAGTACATCTCTATACGTCGATACAACATTACGTGCTGATAGAAATCAACACGTAATGAAATAAGACCCCACGGTTTGATGACTGATAGGTGAGTGGGCTGTCTTTCATTTTGACACACAGAACAATGGGGGCTATCCCCCCTTATCCACAATGTAAAGTAATTCACAGCCTCTTCCCTCTTCTCTCTGTGAGGAGCAGCAGGTTCAGCTTTCAGAACAAAGTAACACAAAACTAAAATGGCATTCATTTTTTAAATATGTCGTAATAGATGTATTTATTTTTCTTCTCAAGAGAGTACCAGAATGTGTATTTTATGTTAGTATTTCAAAAAATCTTCTGGGGGAGAATCCCCCCAGACCCCCCTGCAGGGGTTGGGCTTTCAGCATGTCAACTCTTTCACCCGGAGCGTGTCTGTAATTACATTGCAAATACTGACTTCACCCCACCACTGTATGGTTTAGCCCTACCATAGATTACCCAACACAAATACTCTCTGGCAACTGCCGACCCGTAAAAAAGTAAAAGTCTGCTGCTTATTCAACAGCTGAGTAATTTTTTGCATTTAAATGACTGTTTCGATGTGTTCCAGTCAGGCTTTCGTCCAAACCACAGTACTGAGACTGCTCTTGTAAAGGTCTTTAATGACATCCACTTAAACACAGACAGTGGCAGAACTTCAGTGTTAGTATTATTAGATCTCAGTGCTGCGTTTGACACTGTTGACCACAGCATATTACTAGACCGACTGGAAAACTGGGTGGGACTTTCGGAAACCGTCCTAAATTGGTTTGAATCCTACTTAAAGGACAGAAACAACTTTGTTTCTATTGGTAAATACACATCTGAGTTGACAAATATGACATGTGGGGTTCCTCAAGGCTCCATCTTGGGGCCTCTTCTCTTTAACATCTACATGCTACCACTGGCTCAGATAATGAAAAACAACAAAATAAGTTACCATAGCTATGCAGATGACACACAAATTTACGTAACAGTTTCAACAGGAGACTATGCTCCAATTCAAACACTGAGTAAGTGCATTGAACAAATCAATGACTGGATGTGTCAGAACTTTCTCCAATTAAACAAAGATAAAACTGAGGTAATGGTTTTTGGAGCCAAGGCAGAACGTATAAAAGTTAGCGCTGAGCTTCAGTCTGCAATGTTCAAAACAACAGAGCCAGAGATCTAGGTGTAGTCATGGACTCTGACCTGAGTTTCAACAGTCACATTAAAACAGTTACTAAATCAGCCTCCTATCACCTAAAGAACATATCTAGGATTAAAAGACTAATGTCACAGCAGGATTTGGAAAAACTTGTCCATGCTTTTATCTTCAGTAGACTCGACTACTGCAATGGTGTCTTCACAGGTCTCACTAAAAAATCTATTCGGAAGCTGCAGCTGATTCAGAACGCTGCTGCTCGAGTCCTTACTAACACTAAGAAAGTGGATCACATCACTCCTGTTCTGAAGTCTTTACACTGGCTTCCTGTGTGTCAAAGAATAGATTTCAAAATACTGCTGCTGGTTTATAAAGCTTTGAATGGTTTAGGCCCAAAATACATTTCTGATCTACTGCTAAATGATGAACCATCCAGATCTCTCAGGTCTTCAGGGACTGGTCAGCTTTCTGTCCCCAGAGTCAGAACTAAACATGGAGAAGCAGCGTTCAGTTATTATGCTCCATCTGGAACAAACTCCCAGAAACCTGCAGGTCCGCTGCAACTCTGACTACTTTTAAATCCAGCAAGAAGACTTTTCTTTTTGTCGCTGCTTTTAATTGAATTATTCATATCTTAGACTGCACTGTAACTTTTATCCATGTATTTTTTCTTTTAATGTTTATCCATGTATTTCTTCTTTTAATGTTTATTTTATTAGCTTTTCTTTTTAATGACTGATTTTAAATGCCATGTTCTTAATGTCTTTCATTTGTTGTAAAGCACTTTGAATTGCCTTGTGTTGAAAAGTGCTCTATAAATAAACTTGCCTTGCCTTGCCTTGCCTATTGTTCTACTAGGCCAAAATAGAGTGTGTTAATTAATATGTTTGGCAGTTTGGAGTAAGTCTGTAGATTTGTTTGTGTGTGTGTTTCATGTATAGGCCTCTCACGATAATTAATTTAGTTGGATACATTTTCCAGGAAATTATTGCGATAAAGGATAATATTGTCGGCACCGTTGTGTGACCATTTTAGACCACTGACATAATGATAATATATAATAATAATTGAAGTACATGCTTTCAAACTGCTAGTCACATCCTCATGTAAATGTAAAAGGTTAATGTGTTCCTCTTTTCCCTTAAAGTCTTCACACCCTCTCAGATCGTTGCAGAGTTATTGCCTAAAAATGTTTCACGGTACATCTCATATCGGTACCCCCTTGAAAACGAGATGGTGTAGCTCAAGGGGTTTATATCTCTATATCTCGACGGTTCATTTCAACAGAGGAAAATGTGTCCTTCCAGTAAATCATTCACAAACCAATTGGACTTTGCGTACGTGACGTTCAGAGGATTGTAGAACCCAGAATGACCTTGAGTGTCGGCTGATATATATATAGAACATTAGATTTTGGGGGGGTCTGGGTTTGTGTGAATGTCACACCTGTTCGAGCTGCAGAGGCTCAATCCGAGGACTCGGTAAACTGGAACTGCTTCTGAAGAGCAACCATTACAGAGAGTCAGGATCTAACGGAGGTGTTTCTCCATCAGGAAACAGAGAGCATGACGTCCTTCTGGTGACCTTCAGAAAGAAATCCTAAAGGCCAGCGGAGAAAAGAAACACTGGAGAACATGTAGGAAGAAAGACTGCTTTCAGTCTCTATGAATGTGTTGATTGGTTAGTAAGCCGTGTGCTGTCCTCCTGTGAACTGGGAGACTTCTGTCCTCTCAGTTTCACTATTTCAAAACGCTTTATGTTCTGGAAAAACCTGCAACAATTTCAGAAATGTTCACTTGTGCAGAGAAATGAAAAGCAATAACCTGTGAACCTGAATGAAACGTTTGTGGCTACTACTGGGGAGGCGTATGGCGCAGTGGACAGAGCCTTGGTGTTGGGATAAGGGGGTCACAGGTATGTATGTAAGTCGCTTTGGATAAAAGCGTCTAACAAGTAACATCTAATGTAATGTACTACCGAATCAAAAGGGACTATTTTCTGACCCCAACTCTGTGCTATAAGGCAATTGTATTCCGAGTTATAACCACAGTTGTACTCTTCTTTTGAAATGATGGTCAATAGCCCTCATTTACACAAAATCAAAGCTCATTAGTGAGTTAGAAAAAGGTGAGAATGTTTTACCAAATTGACCCGAGAAGACCACAGATTTTATAGTCATAAAGAAATATGTTATTTTCTGGCACTAACCTGAAACAAACCTTTATCCCGAACTAATGAGGACAACAGGAAGGGTGAACATGTGGTGAATAACCAGTTAGAAACACCAGTAGTTACCTGTATTCTGGGGGGGGTGTGTTAAAGAAGTGCAGGACAAACCGATCAGAGCAATCAGAGGGTTTTATTTGACATGATTTCTGAATGATTGGCTAAAGCGTCGACGAAGCCACTCTGATTTATAAAGACATAAGCTCTAAACGAAAAGCATCTCAGACCGGATTAAAGGTTTTAAGATATCTGTCTTATTTCTTACTGTCATGCTGAAACAGTTGGCCGATAAATCGATTAGTAATTGGCTGTTCTTTTGATAATCAATTAACTATTTCAGTTTGAAATAAGCTTAATATCCCATCTTCTCCAATGGGAAGATGTCTCTGTTATGTTTAGACATGTGACGACGTCCCCTCGGGTTCTGTGAGACAAATGGATATTTAATTATCTTTCTGACATTTGATCGACTAACAACCAACAGATCATCAGAAAGGGAAATAAGGACCGGTTTGAGCCTCAAACCACGGGGCGTTCTGTGGAGGAAGGTGTTTCAGGGCTCCCTGCTTCCCGATGGATCTTATTATATGAAATGTAAATGTGAAAGCAGGACGTCAGGGTTACTTGAGTTCAAAGATACAGATGGACCAAGAGGAAGAGGAATATGTTAGGAAGCAGTTTTACAGGAGGCTTCTCAGAGGGAATAATTCATATGCTTCCTCCTGCAGACACATCGCTGTATCACCACTTGCTTTCTAAACAGAATCTGCGCCTGAAGTGTGTGTGCCTCTAACCTGTGATTTATTCATTCTGAACGCTCCACTCCTTTTCCTTTCGGGGGCTCGAAGCGGCGCTCGATTTGTTTATCACAAGCTGATAGAAAAAGCGTAATTCATCGTGGAATGGAGCCGCTCATTGCAGCCAGTGAACATGAAAATTGGATTCAGGAAGATAAGTCAATCTGCGGGTCGGAAACCTTCCCTGTTGACCTGCTGTCTCCGTATCACTCCATACGCGCTGATTGGCTCACGGGAAGGATTCTTTCTTTAGTTTAGCTTTCACTCAGAATCAAATGCATGTATTTCATGTTTTAAAATGACATTAATTACACTGTATGTTGTAGAAAAAAGCATCCAACAATTACAAATCTACAGTTCTGTGTGTTCACTCTTGAGCTGTGCGTTAGTTCATTCATTAGAGCGGCTTTCAGAAGATATAGGATAATCTTTTTGTGACAAATAACATATTTGTGCTCACAGAAAGGGGATTCGTCTCATGATTAGAGACGTTATTTTGGTGACTACACAACCTAATCAAAAGCATGTATTCCCTGCAATCAAATGCCATTAATTGCACTATATGTTCTAGAAAAGCATGCATCAAATACAGATACGTTCCTTTTTGTGCAGGGAAATGAACTTCTGTATAGAGCAGCTTTCAGGAGAGATCAGAAGCACATCTTTAGAGGAAAGAGAAAGAGGAGACGTTCTTTTTGTGACTACATCCAAATCAAAAGGGACTATTTCCTGCAGTAAAGTGCCATTAGGCGCTTTCACACCAAGTACTTTTCTCCAGAATAGCCCCAGGAACTTTCTAGCAGATCGCGTTCTCACGGGAATAAGTCCCTGAGGGAGGATTAGGCAAATGAAGCCGCTGACGTCACTTCTTGTTCTTCTGCTTTGGGTTTACTGGCAGGCCGCAAACCACTTCACGGCGTAGACTGCCGCCCGGAGTCCCCGGTAAATCGCCAGAACGCCGACACCTCGGCCCTTTCTCATTTCATCAAATCCCCCTCCTCGACTCCTCGGTCCTCCGGTAGTGACCCGGAAATGAATTTCAGCGCGCCATGTTGAAGGACATCTCATTTCTCTAAATGCACTTCGAGGACCGAGCATCGAGGAGGCTCTCTGGAGGAGCTCTAACCGAGGAGAGAGGAGAGAGGAGGCTCTCTGGAGGAGCTCTAACCGAGGAGAGAGGAGAGAGGAGAGAGGAGAGAGGAGGCTCTCTGGAGGAGCTCTAACCGAGGAGAGAGGAGAGAGGAGGCTCTCTGGAGGAGCTCTAACCGAGGAGAGAGGAGAGAGGAGAGAGGAGGCTCTCTGGAGGAGCTCTAACCGAGGAGAGAGGAGAGAGGAGGCTCTCTGGAGGAGCTCTAACCGAGGAGAGAGGAGAGAGGAGGCTCTCTGGAGGAGCTCTAACCGAGGAGAGAGGAGAGAGGAGAGAGGAGGCTCTCTGGAGGAGCTCTAACCGAGGAGAGAGGAGAGAGGAGGCTCTCTGGAGGAGCTCTAACCGAGGAGAGAGGAGAGAGGAGGCTCTCTGGAGGAGCTCTAACCGAGGATACACTGACGCTGCGTCCACACACTACAGCGTCGACAGCTTCAAAAACAGTTTCCAACGCGTCTGCCCATGGATATATCCAGTCTCTGATAGTGTTACGTTATTATGAGAGTGCTCTGTTTGATTCTGTAATGGTATATATTTATATAAATAAATGTGTGTGTGTGTGTGTGTGTGTGTGTGTATGTGTGTGTGCCCGCATCTGAAGCCTGTTATTGTCTCATGACACCGCACTGTGAATGAATCAAAGTATAGAAGTGGTCATGAACACACCTGTCCATCAGACAGAGGGCTGCTGTGCCTCCTGTCATCATTAATGGACGTCTCTTTAAAATGACCGCTCAGAGGAGAGGAGTTCTCATTTCTCTAACCGCCTGCTGCTTCCCCTCCTCTCTCCTCGGTTCCCCTCCTCGACTCCTCGGTTCCCCTCCTCGACTCCTCCGTTCGCATCTCCTGTGGGCGGGACTAAGTCTCGAGGATAGGAGTCGAGGAGGGGAGTCGAGGAAGGGAGTTAGAGAAATGAGAAAGGGCCCTCGTCATCTCCACCGATCCCACGTAGTCTCTCTCCGTTGGTGCGCTGGGCTAATGCTAATAATGCTAATTCGAGCAAATAAAATGGCGGCTTCACGAAAACTTTTCCGAGTGTTACGGGGCGTGGTTTGTAATCCGCCCAGCCAATCAGAAAGAGGATCCTTTTCCTCCCCAGGAAAGTACCACCTCTCTAGCAGGGGCTGAAACGGGGGGGAACGCATCTCAGGAACTATCGGAACTATTTCTGGGAAAAGTTCTCCGGTGTGAAAGCGCCTATTAATTGCACTTGTTGTAGAAAAAGCGTGCAACACTTACGGGTCTACAGTGTGTTCACTCAGGGAAATGTAAAGCAATAACTTCTGCATTATACCGGGCTTTCAGCAGAGAAGAGAATGCTTTGCAGATAACCCAGATCTCCTTGTTATTCAGAACATATCTGTTGCTCAGAACATCACGGCATTATGTGGCTTTGAGTTTGTAATAAAAGCGTCCCTGGATATTGAAATGTGTCTGAAGAACAGATTCACTCATCCTCAGAGAGCGGCTCGTTGCTTGTATGAAATAATGTGGATAGAAACTGGAAGACACTCGTTCAGTGTGTGTGTCTCATGGATGTATTATAAGTTTAGTTTGGAGGTGAAGGAAGTGAGCTGGACGCGCCGCTCAGAGCTTCTTAAACGGCTCTGAGATTTGCAAGAAGTTGGAAAAGCTACATTTTTCCGAACCATGAAAACACTCAAATGCACTTAAGATGTTTAATGTAGATTATTCAAACTAACCTTTGCATTTGATAAACTCTGAACGTAGAACATACAGACTGTCCCTGTCCGTGTTGGGTTAGAGAGCGACGATGAAAGTAGTGTTTGGAGCTTTGGTGAGGAAGCACACTCAGAGTATTACATGTTGTTGTTCGTATCAGTTTCTGCTATAAAAGCGTTTCCTATAAAATATCCCAACGTTTCACGAACACGTCTCAACCCAGAGTTTATGTTCTTGTCGGACAATTTTATTAAACTATTTTTGACAAATTGAAATGCTTAGTATTCCTATGTCTCAGTGTCAGACACTATAGGCTGCTACTCGGCCCAGTTTGACCTATTTTCAACACTTGCTCTTCTTACCGGGTTCATGCATGAACTATTATACACTAATTCCTCTCTAAAGTCTCCGTATCCTCTTCTCTCTTGTGTTGCTGCCGGACACTGCAGCGCTCAGTCCTTCTTGTTTTAAATAGCTTTTCAATCTTTATTTCCCTTTTCTACCAGCTACAGTTTCAACCTGACTAACCTATCCTGCTCCAATGAACTCAAAGATTCTCCTTTTTCCACCAACATTAATAAAAAGTCAGGATTTAGAGATGTGAGAAATGGGATTGATGTTATTATTTGAGACGTTCTTGCGTCTGTGCATTCACTGCCGAATCGAATGCATGCATTTCCTCCTATAAAAGCCATTAACTGAACTCTGTTGAAAAGCTTGCAACAATTGAAGATATGTTCACTCTCGTGCTGTCGTAGAGACAAATATACAGCAGTAACTTCTGCATGATAGAGCGTCCTTCAGAGGATATCAGAATGATTTGGCCGATAATCCAAACTGGGTCCAAAAAGGCAGAACTGGATAAAGTGTTAGTGTCCTCTCAATGCATCAGCTCAGCGTCTTCACACAGAGGGATGTTGCTAAGCGTGTGTTTTGGAAGTGTTGTTCATGATGCTGGTAAATCATGGTTCGTCCCAGCAGGGAGGAAGAGGAGGAGGAGGAGGAAGAGGAGCAGCCTATAATATTCTGTTATCCGCTCAATGCACCGACGCCTTTCTGTTGGATGAATAAATGCCCCCCCCGGTTCCTCTCCACTGAAGAGCCACACTGACTCTCTGCCTCCAGCGTCTTCACGGGGGGCTTCTGCCTCTTAATGTGAGAATGAACTCGTAAAGAGACGAGGTTTACGGACAGGAAGCTGCTTTTTAACAACCCATTCAAAGATGAGTTCAAACCAGACGTGAAGGACTGTGATTTAAACTCAACACATGTGTTCCCTGGCTCTATGCAGGCCCGGTTCCAGAACAAAATGAACCGGGCCTGGCTCTATGTCTGATATGTGACAGACATGGACTCATTTAAATGTCAGCAACCATAGTGAAGCTGAAGTCACACGATCAACACCAGGGTTCATCCTCATGGGAGCATGAATGTCTTGGAAGGAGTAAACGACCATCTATCTGTTGTTGTTTACTTAACAATATGCAACGCAGAGACGCTGTTTATGTATTTTCAAAGTTCAGTGTTACTAAGAGACGTGTGTTTTGACGATATGTCTCGGTGTCTGCATAGTGGACAGCGATTGGCTTTCAAATGTGTGTCGGACGAGAGCTATCTTAAAACTAGCAAGCAACTTCTTAATCTCTGATTTTAAGTGCACATTATTGAAAATAGAAATGGCCGTTAAGGACGCACTATGCAGAGTGCATGGTCAGATACATGAACGGTCCAACGTGCATCGCTATCACCTTGCAAGGAGGTCTTTTTGGAGCTTTTCATCACAGATGTAATTCTTGTGTGTACCACCTGGTGGCTTTAAAGGGAACTACCCATTACGTTTCCACTAATTGAAGCACGCATTGGCCGGGTTCATCAGACATTTAGATCAACCAACAGCTTCACATACAAAATGTCAGCAGCTGGAAAGTCAAACCCTTATTTCTCTTTCAAGCTGCAGACGTCTTGGACACGGTACTTGGACTTCATGTTAACAAGAGTCCTTCCCCCCTCAACCTCCTTCAGTAAATGGACGCCTTCACAAAGACAGACATCTGCTGAGTGACGCACGGTCTCCTGTTTGGCAGCTACTTCCTGTTCCGATTGGAGGGTTCCTGCCTGCCAAGAGCTAATGGCTGATGTGACGCTCAGGACACCTGCTAACTTAGCATGAAAACATCCCCCCCCCCACCTCCATCCGGTTGGCTTTGACATTTGATCACTCAGAGATCCTGCTACTTGTGTTGGATTTGGGATATTTTCAAAAGAGAGCCTGATTGAATGGGCCAAAGCGTCCAAAGCTAATGGTGTCATTATGACAGCAGCAGCACATGCTCTGAGCTGATTGGACTCATGTACTGCTCTGTGTTGTTTTATAAAGTTCATAAAAGTCAAACAATTATTTATTTGTTCTCCGGATGTCAATAGTCAACAATGTTTTTCTTCCTCGGGTGTCTATAGTCAAAAAGGTTTGGTTCGTTGGACCCTGGCGTCTAGAGTCAATGCTTCGCCCATTGAATCGGCCAAAGCTAATGGTGTCATTATGACAGCAGCAGCACATGCTCTGAGCTGATTGGACGCGTGTTCTGCTCTGTGTTGTTTCATAAAGCCATGGAGGGGTTCCATAAAGAAACGTGTTATAAGGAAACAGCATTTTAACAACACTGTTTTCAAAGCTAAGCTAATACCAAAGGACTGTAGGATGTATCCTGTTGAAACGTCTTATTCTACAACACAACCATTCATTACCTAACTGTGTTTTGTTCATATATGGGAGTCCTGATTCATCCTCATAGGACCACGATAACAACATGAGCATCCATCCAACCTTTGTGGAGATATTTGATATTGGAACAATGTGGTTGTTTTCCCAACGTGGCAATGCAGTGAGGTGCTGTGCATTCAGAGGGTCTTCAGGGGGATTTCCAAACGCTGCTGTAGTGAATTGACCAGAACGTCCAGAGCTAATGTTGTTATTATGCAGCAATACATGCTCTCTAAGCTGATTGGACTCATTTACTGCTGAGTTGATTTATTGAGCAGCTTGATCTCTCCGTGGGGGGTTTCAGGTTGATCTCAGAGGCTTTGATTACAGCCTGTTGAATCACTGAGAGGAGGGAAGTATGGAGGAGTACAAATACTTTGTTACTGTACATTTTTCTGGTATCAGTACTTTACTCCACTACTTATTTTTCTGACCACTTTTACTTTGACTTCTTACATGTTGAACTCAAATACCTGTACTTTCTACTTCTTACATGTTGAACCCAAATACCTGTACTTTCTACTTCTTACATGTTGAACTCAAATACCTGTACTTTCTACTTCTCACATGTTGAACCCAAATACCTGTACTTTCTACTTCTTACATGTTGAACACAAATACCTGTACTTTCTACTTCTTACATGTTGAACACAAATACCTGTACTTTCTACTTCTTACATGTTGAACTCAAATACCTGTACTTTCTACTTCTTACATGTTGAACACAAATACCTGTACTTTCTACTTCTTACATGTTGAACACAAATACCTGTACTTTCTACTTCTTACATGTTGAACACAAATACCTGTACTTTCTACTTCTTACATGTTGAACTCAAATACCTGTACTTTCTACTTCTTACATGTTGAACTCAAATACCTGTACTTTCTACTTCTTACATGTTGAACACAAATACCTGTACTTTCTGCTTCTTACATGTTGAACACAAATACCTGTACTTTCTACTTCTTACATGTTGAACTCAAATACCTGTACTTTCTACTTTTTACATGTTGAACTCAAATACCTGTACTTTCTACTTTTTACATGTTGAACCCAAATACCTGTACTTTCTGCTTCTTACATGTTGAACACAAATACCTGTACTTTCTACTTCTTACATGTTGAACTCAAATACCTGTACTTTCTACTTCTTACATGTTGAACTCAAATACCTGTACTTTCTACTTTTTACATGTTGAACTCAAATACCTGTACTTTCTACTTCTTACATGTTGAACACAAATACCTGTACTTTCTACTTCTTACATGTTGAACACAAATACCTGTACTTTCTGCTTCTTACATGTTGAACACAAATACCTGTACTTTCTACTTCTTACATGTTGAACTCAAATACCTGTACTTTCTACTTCTTACATGTTGAACTCAAATACCTGTACTTTCTACTTTTTACATGTTGAACCCAAATACCTGTACTTTCTACTTCTTACATGGTGAACCCAAATACCTGTACTTTCTACTTTTTACATGTTGAACTCAAATACCTGTACTTTCTACTTCTTACATGTTGAACTCAAATACCTGTACTTTCTACTTCTTACATGTTGAACTCAAATACCTGTACTTTCTACTTCTCACATGTTGAACTCAAATACCTGTACTTTCTACTTCTTACATGTTGAACTCAAATACCTGTACTTTCTACTTCTTACATGTTGATCACAAATACCTGTACTTTCTACTTCTTACATGTTGAACACAAATACCTGTACTTTCTACTTCTTACATGTTGAACACAAATACCTGTACTTTCTACTTCTTACATGTTGAACTCAAATACCTGTACTTTCTACTTCTTACATGTTGAACACAAATAACTGTACTTTCTACTTCTTACATGTTGAACACAAATACCTGTACTTTCTACTTCTTACATGTTGAACACAAATACCTGTACTTTCTACTTCTTACATGTTGAACTCAAATACCTGTACTTTCTACTTCTTACATGTTGAACTCAAATACCTGTACTTTCTACTTCTTACATGTTGAACACAAATACCTGTACTTTCTGCTTCTTACATGTTGAACACAAATACCTGTACTTTCTACTTC
This sequence comes from Harpagifer antarcticus, assembly GCA_902827135.1. NCBI lineage: Eukaryota > Metazoa > Chordata > Actinopteri > Perciformes > Harpagiferidae > Harpagifer > Harpagifer antarcticus. The sequence goes on along the minus strand of CADEHL010000443.1, from coordinate 11,620 downwards.
TTACATGTTGAACTCAAATACCTGTACTTTCTACTTTTTACATGTTGAACTCAAATACCTGTACTTTCTACTTTTTACATGTTGAACCCAAATACCTGTACTTTCTGCTTCTTACATGTTGAACACAAATACCTGTACTTTCTACTTCTTACATGTTGAACACAAATACCTGTACTTTCTGCTTCTTACATGTTGAACACAAATACCTGTACTTTCTACTTCTTACATGTTGAACTCAAATACCTGTACTTTCTACTTCTTACATGTTGAACTCAAATACCTGTACTTTCTACTTTTTACATGTTGAACCCAAATACCTGTACTTTCTACTTCTTACATGGTGAACCCAAATACCTGTACTTTCTACTTTTTACATGTTGAACTCAAATACCTGTACTTTCTACTTCTTACATGTTGAACTCAAATACCTGTACTTTCTACTTCTTACATGTTGAACTCAAATACCTGTACTTTCTACTTCTCACATGTTGAACTCAAATACCTGTACTTTCTACTTCTTACATGTTGAACCCAAATACCTGTACTTTCTACTTCTTACATGTTGAACCCAAATACCTGTACTTTCTACTTCTTACATGTTGAACCCAAATACCTGTACTTTCTACTTCTCACATGTTGAACTCAAATACCTGTACTTTCTACTTCTCACATGTTGAACTCAAATACCTGTACTTTCTACTTCTCACATGTTGAACTCAAATACCTGTACTTTCTACTTCTTACATGTTGAACTCAAATACCTGTACTTTCTACTTCTTACATGTTGAACTCAAATACCTGTACTTTCTACTTCTTACATGTTGAACCCAAATACCTGTACTTTCTACTTCTTACATGTTGAACTCAAATACCTGTACTTTCTACTTCTTACATGTTGAACTCAAGTACCTGTACTTTCTACTTCTTACATGTTGAACTCAAATACCTGTACTTTCTACTTCTTACATGTTGAACCCAAATACCTGTACTTTCTACTTCTTACATGTTGAACTCAAATACCTGTACTTTCTACTTCTTACATGTTGAACTCAAATACCTGTACTTTCTACTTCTTACATGTTAAACTCAAATACCTGTACTTTCTACTTCTTACATGTTGAACTCAAATACCTGTACTTTCTACTTCTTACATGTTGAACTCAAATACCTGTACTTTCTACATCTCACATGTTGAACTCAAATACCTGTACTTTCTACTTCTTACATGTTGAACTCAAGTACCTGTACTTTCTACTTCTTACATGTTGAACTCAAATACCTGTACTTTCTACTTCTTACATGTTGAACCCAAATACCTGTACTTTCTACTTCTTACATGTTGAACTCAAATACCTGTACTTTCTACTTCTTACATGTTGAACTCAAATACCTGTACTTTCTACATCTCACATGTTGAACTCAAATACCTGTACTTTCTACTTCTTACATGTTGAACTCAAATACCTGTACTTTCTACTTCTTACATGTTGAACTCAAGTACCTGTACTTTCTACTTCTTACATGTTGAACTCAAATACCTGTACTTTCTACTTCTTACATGTTGAACCCAAATACCTGTACTTTCTACTTCTTACATGTTGAACTCAAATACCTGTACTTTCTACTTCTTACATGTTGAACTCAAATACCTGTACTTTCTACTTCTTACATGTTGAACCCAAATACCTGTACTTTCTACTTCTTACATGTTGAACTCAAGTACCTGTACTTTCTACTTCTTACATGTTGAACTCAAATACCTGTACTTTCTACTTCTCACATGTTGAACTCAAATACCTGTACTTTCTACTTCTTACATGTTGAACACAAATACCTGTACTTTCTACATCTCACATGTTGAACTCAAATACCTGTACTTTCTACTTCTTACATGTTGAACCCAAATACCTGTACTTTCTACTTCTTACATGTTGAACTCAAGTACCTGTACTTTCTACTTCTTACATGTTGAACTCAAATACCTGTACTTTCTACTTCTCACATGTTGAACCCAAATACCTGTACTTTCTACTTCTTACATGTTGAACCCAAATACCTGTACTTTCTACTTCTTACATGTTGAACTCAAATACCTGTACTTTCTACTTCTTACATGTTGAACTCAAATACCTGTACTTTCTACTTCTTACATGTTGAACTCAAATACCTGTACTTTCTACTTCTTACATGTTTAACTCAAATACCTGTACTTTCTACTTCTTACATGTTGAACTCAAATACCTGTACTTTCTACTTCTTACATGTTGAACCCAAATACCTGTACTTTCTACTTCTTACATGTTGAACTCAAGTACCTGTACTTTCTACTTCTTACATGTTGAACTCAAATACCTGTACTTTCTACTTCTTACATGTTGAACCCAAATACCTGTACTTTCTACTTCTTACATGTTGAACTCAAATACCTGTACTTTCTACTTCTTACATGTTGAACTCAAATACCTGTACTTTCTACTTCTTACATGTTGAACTCAAATACCTGTACTTTCTACTTCTTACATGTTGAACTCAAATACCTGTACTTTCTACTTCTTACATGTTGAACACAAGTACCTGTACTTTCTACTTCTTACATGTTGAACACAAATACCTGTACTTTCTACTTCTTACATGTTGAACTCAAAGACCTGTACTTTCTACTTCTTACATGTTGAACTCAAATACCTGTACTTTCTACTTCTTACATGTTGAACTCAAATACCTGTACTTTCTACTTCTCTCATGTTGAACCCAAATACCTGTACTTTCTACTTCTTACATGTTGAACTCAAATACCTGTACTTTCTACTTCTCACATGTTGAACACAAATACCTGTACTTTCTACTTCTTACATGTTGAACACAAATACCTGTACTTTCTACTTCTTACATGTTGAACTCAAATACCTGTACTTTCTACTTCTTACATGTTGAACTCAAATACCTGTACTTTCTACTTCTTACATGTTGAACTCAAATACCTGTACTTTCTACTTCTTACATGTTGAACTCAAGTACCTGTACTTTCTACTTCTTACATGTTGAACTCAAATACCTGTACTTTCTACAGGTATTTGAGTGTGTACTGCCTCTCTGACCACTGGCATTGCGTTGAAAGCACTGAAGATGATGTGTTTTTGTGCTGCAGTTCTTCCTGTCAGAAGCTCTTGAGAAAGCTGCTCACAATGCAGCGTCTCCTGGCCCCCTCCCATAAGACCCTGCTCTCCGGGTGTGTAAAAAGGCGCGTTTAGCATAATGAAATGTAGGAAGCAATCAGGGAGAACAGTGACGAGATGCAGGATGACACCGGGGATATTTGCTGCTCCGGAGAAGTCTAATGTGGTTTATTCTCACATCCACTCTCATAACGGCACAGGAAGATACAGATGCTGCCCATCCAGCAAATTAGCTTTATTTACATTTTCAGAGCTCAGCCATGCGTCCTGCGCTGCGGCTCTGTCTCTGAAAATACTTTCTGTTTCATTCATCAACCTTTTGGCAATTTATTTCTGATTTAAAAATCACAACCAAGTTTTAGAAAAACGGGATAGATATGAAAGGTCCTAATGGTTCAAATATGGGCTGCCTGAGAGGACTCTTTAAAGTAGAGACACTACTGATATACACCTGAACATCAGCAGGAGAGGACTCTTTAAAGTAGAGACACTACATACTGATATACACCTGAACATCAGCAGGAGAGGACTCTTTAAAGTAGAGACACTACATACTGAGATACACCTGAACATCAGCAGGAGAGGACTCTTTAAAGTAGAGACACTACATACTGATATACACCTGAACATCAGCAGGAGAGGACTCTTTAAAGTAGAGACACTACATACTGATATACACCTGAACATCAGCAGGAGAGGACTCTTTAAAGTAGAGACACTACATACTGATCTACACCTGAACATCAGCAGGAGAGAACTCTTTAAAGTAGAGACACTACATACTGATCTACACCTGAACATCAGCAGGAGAGGACTCTTTAAAGTAGAGACACTACATACTGATATACACCTGAACATCAGCAGGAGAGGACTCTTTAAAGTAGAGACACTACATACTGAGATACACCTGAACATCAGCAGGAGAGGACTCTTTAAAGTAGAGACACTACATACTGATATACACCTGAACATCAGCAGGAGAGGACTCTTTAAAGTAGAGACACTACATACTGAGATACACCTGAACATCAGCAGGAGAGGACTCTTTAAAGTAGAGACACTACATACTGATATACACCTGAACATCAGCAGGAGAGGACTCTTTAAAGTAGAGACACTACATACTGATATACACCTGAACATCAGCAGGAGAGGACTCTTTAAAGTAGAGACACTACATACTGATATACACCTGAACATCAGCAGGAGAGGACTCTTTAAAGTAGAGACACTACATACTGATCTACACCTGAACATCAGCAGGAGAGGACTCTTTAAAGTAGAGACACTACATACTGATATACACCTGAACATCAGCAGGAGAGGACTCTTTAAAGTAGAGACACTACTGATATACACCTGAACATCAGCAGGAGAGGACTCTTTAAAGTAGAGACACTACATACTGATATACACCTGAACATCAGCAGGAGAGGACTCTTTAAAGTAGAGACACTACATACTGATATACACCTGAACATCAGCAGGAGAGGACTCTTTAAAGTAGAGACACTACATACTGATATACACCTGAACATCAGCAGGAGAGGACTCTTTAAAGTAGAGACACTACATACTGATATACACCTGAACATCAGCAGGAGAGGACTCTTTAAAGTAGAGACACTACATACTGATATACACCTGGACATCAGCAGGAGAGGACTCTTTAAAGTAGAGACACTACATACTGATATACACCTGAACATCAGCAGGAGAGGACTCTTTAAAGCAGAGACACTACATACTGATATACACCTGAACATCAGCAGGAGAGGACTCTTTAAAGTAGAGACACTACATACTGATATACACCTGAACATCAGCAGGAGAGGACTCTTTAAAGTAGAGACACTACATACTGATATACACCTGAACATCAGCTGGAGAGGACTCTTTAAAGTAGAGACACTTCATACTGATATACACCTGAACATCAGCAGCAGAGGACTCTTTAAAGTAGAGACACTACATACTGATATACACCTGAACATCAGCAGGAGAGGACTCTTTAAAGTAGAGACACTACATACTGATATACACCTGAACATCAGCAGGAGAGGACTCTTTAAAGGAGAGACACTACATACTGATATACACCTGAACATCAGCAGGAGAGGACTCTTTAAAGTAGAGACACTACATACTGATATACACCTGAACATCAGCAGAAGAGGACTCTTTAAAGTAGAGACACTACATACTGATATACACCTGAACATCAGCAGGAGAGGACTCTTTAAAGTAGAGACACTACGTACTGATATACACCTGAACATCAGCAGGAGAGGACTCTTTAAAGTAGAGACACTACATACTGATATACACCTGAACATCAGCAGGAGAGGACTCTTTAAAGTAGAGACACTACATACTGATATACACCTGAACATCAGCAGGAGAGGACTCTTTAAAGTAGAGACACTACATACTGATATACACCTGAACATCAGCAGGAGAGGACTCTTTAAAGTAGAGACACTACATACTGATATACACCTGAACATCAGCAGGAGAGGACTCTTTAAAGTAGAGACACTACATACTGATATACACCTGAACATCAGCAGGAGAGGACTCTTTAAAGTAGAGACACTACATACTGATATACACCTGAACATCAGCAGGAGAGGACTCTTTAAAGTAGTAGAGACTTTAAACAGTCTCTTCCTGTCAGAGTGAGGTTTATATTCAGCCTCGTCTCTAAAGCTGAACTGAAGGAACGTGTTCTCTTTCTATCTGGAGAAATTAGCCGATGTGTTGAGCTTTGTTCTGCAAAGTGCTTTCACATTCTCGTCTTCGGATGCAAAGCTTAGCGCTGAAAGACCACTTTGCAGCCAGAATAGCAGGAGTGTTAGGGAGGGAATTAAAAAGAGTGGATTTAATGGCCTCAAGAAAATTGCAGGCCACAAGAGACCCGCCCCCCTTTGGTTCTGCATCCCTGCAGCTTTGATTGACAGGTGTTGCTGTCGTTTCCCTGCCAGCTCCTTATGGCCGGAGGTGCAGAGAGATGGGAACCTGTGACAGTCAGAAGCAGATCTGTAATGCTGCTCTTCCTCTGGCTCTTCTCTGGACAGATGAACCATCCACTCTCCCATTGTGCGGAGAGAGAGCAGGGGAGCTGCTTCAGACACCTTCATACAAGCAGGTGAAGAGGCAGCGTGCAGATACAACGGGTACAGCTGCAGCCAGAGAAATGCATGCAGCCGTTACACAAACGCATTTGCACAATTAAGTCAGTAAATAGTGCAATGGAACAAGGTGTTCGAGCGGTGCTTCTCAAACGTTTCTCAGCCGAGTACCCCCTGACCGACCCCGGGAACGATTCCAATATCGTGCTGTTCCCTCAGTGAGTGATGCATTCCTCCTTCATGCTTTACAACAAACTAAACATATTTTAATTTGAATTTAAACTGATTTTTCAAAGGAGTTTTTAAACTGAAGTAATATCTGTTTAACAAACCAATGAACAAAATGATATATTATGCAAAACTATAAAATACAATACACCAATTTGACATGTTTATGAGGTTCTAGGAATATTTTATATAAAATTGTGTACTAAGATTATTTTTGTAATCATGCATGGTATTTTTTTAAATCTCACGTACCCCCTGCAGTACCCCAACGTACCCCTAGGGGTCCGTTGGCAGAGAAGGAGAAATGCTAGCTCGCAAAGATTGAACCAAACGGGGAAAATGTAATGTATTGAATGTGTTTCTGGAGCCTTAAAGGGACAGTACGCTCAAATCGCTCCCATAGTGAGAGTCACAGAGAGAAGGGGAACCTGCAGACACTTCAGACACCAGGGAAAGAGACATCGTGCAGTTACACATGCAGACGTCTTTACTCCCATCATAACGTGAATACCTGCACTTGAGTTAAAGCACATTCAAATCAGACGACGGAGCTTTATTCATCCCCGTGGGGAGATACAGCACAGATTCACACAGATTAGAGATTAATACAATTAAAGATACAATGATATATAGTGCAGTAACTTTAAAATAAGAAATGAACATATATACATATTAAATATTATGCATCTGAGAGAAATGCATGCAGTCATTAAACAAAAGGTTTTTGGCAACAGAGGTTTTAAAAGTAAGCTTCTGGATAGTTCTCGAGTGTCTATGAAACCATAGCCTGTGTATAAAGGCAACAAAGGCAGAGAAGAAGAAAGTCTGGCTCGTAGAAAAGTTTCCAAACACGAACAAATGTTTACAAAATGAAAATGTGTTGACTATATTGTTGGAGCCTTAAAGGGACAGTACGCTGCCCACATCGCTGCTTTGGCCCGTGGGATGGAACCGTCTCTGAGTCTGGTGGTTTGAGTCCGGACGCTACGGCACCGCCTTAAAGGTGGGGTGAGTCTGAGGAACCGAGATACACGTGTTGTTATATCCCATGGAGTGCTCTGAACGTCCCGACAGCAATTGCTTTGAAGCCGTGGCGCTGTAGAAAGCTCGACCAATCATCTGAGCCGGCTAAAGTAACTGGATGGCCTACCTGCCTGTCAGCCTTCCCTCTGGGCACACACTGATCTCGTGCCCTCATTGGTCATGGTCGTGTGTGTTGGAGGAGGGGCTCTGTGAGGAAGGGGTTGTGTATTTTCAAATTCTAGCCACTCGAGCTGTTTCTCAAACCCCACCTTTAACCTCATGATGGAACCGTCTCTGAGTCTGGTGGTTTGAGTCCGGGCGTTGCGGCACCGCCTTAAAGTGAATATTAGAAAATATCAACAAATGTATTTAGAATATATTGATTTGAACGGCTGCACACGTGTCAGTTATGAATTGTTCGGTCGCTGACTTCAGGGTTGCCAACTCTCACGCATCTGGCGTGTGACACACGCTTTCACTCTCAATCTCACGCTCTCACGCTGCCCAAACTATTCTCACGCCAAAAACAAGATGAACCGGCGATCGTGTTTGGTTGGTTATTTACAATGTTGAGTTGACAGCTGCTCAAGCTGTTGATCCGCTCCCTCCCCGCCCCCCCCCCCCCCACCACTCTTAACAACGTTAACAGACAGCAGAGCAGTGGGAGACGGTTGGTCAATCCCCGACCCGTATTGCGCATGCGCAGATCTGAGGTCCAGTAGAAATGATAAAAAGTAAAAGTCTGCTGCTTATTGTTCTACTAGGACAACATGGAGTCAAAGAGTGCATGAGAGTGAGAGTGTGTTAATTAATATATTTGGCAGTTTGGAGTAAGTCTGTAGATGTGTGTGTGTGTGTGTGTGTGTGTGTGTGTGTGTGTGTGTGTGTGTGTGTGTGTGTGTGTGTGTGTGTGTGTGTGTGTGTGTGTGTGTGTGTGTGTTTCATGTATGGGCCTCTCACGATCATTCATTTTGTTGGATACATTTTCCCGGAAATTATTGCGATAAACGATAATATTGTCGGCACCGTTGTTTGACCATTTTAGACCCCTGACATAATGATAATATATAATAATAATTCAAGTACATGCTTTCAAACTGCGAGTCACATCCTCATGGAAATGGAAATGTATCGAGTTCATTTTTATTTATCGTACGATAAGTCAATTAATTGCTTATCGCGACAGGCTCAAAATAACACAGTGGAAACAAACATGTGTTTGACTTTCATTAGTGAAGGAAACTGTGTGTCCTTTATAGTCTGTGTCCAATATTGTGTATTTGTATATATTGTATATATATATCATATATATATGCTAAGATCCCGCTACTGACACGATAGCAGTCATTTACTGCAGGCAATTAATATGTGTAAATAAACCATGAATTAAACCCATGATATCAAAATCTCACTCCAGCCAGGTACCCAAAGTTGGCAGCCCTGCTTTACCTCAGCTCTAAATATGCGTGGGGGGTGTGATTGAGGTTTGGATGTGTATTGATCGTTACCTCAGGACTGGAGGAATGTGTTCCTATGCATGGTCCGAATGTCGACTGAATAAATAACTTGTTAAACTCCTCAGCTGTTATGTGCACCCCCCGCCCCCCCTCCTCCTGTGCTGTACTCAATTTCCAGCTTCAGTGAGAATGAAGAAAGATACGGGGAGAAAATTGGAAGTTTGGTTTAAGATGCAGACGGCTCTCTGTGACACCTCCACACTTTGCAGAGAAGAAGAGCTTTAATAGAATCCCCCCCCCCAACGAGGTTAATTACATTCCTTCATCCGGCCGCCCCCCCGGTGCAATGCCACGCGCCACGTGTGAGCGTCTGACAGCCCCGCGCCATCTCTCAGATTTAACTCCAGGTTAATGTCAGACGTTGAGTCGCCTCGGGGGAACTTCAGAGTGACTGGCAGCTGAGGAGGAAGAGGAGGAGGAGGAAGAAGAGAGGCCGTCACCGTGCAGAGGTAGGAACATGAAGCAAAGAGACTCCTCAGAGCTCATCGACTGCTCTGGTCTTAAAACACAGATCACTGATAATCAATACATTCATAACTGTCATGGTGGGGTTAGGGAGCAGTCCTCTTCATCCTCTTCCTCCTCTTCATCCTCTTCATCGTCGCCATCGCTTCATTGTGTGTGTGTGTGTGTTTGTGTGTGTGTGCGTGGGTGTGTGTGTGTGCGTCACTCTTTTGTGTCCCCTGGTCTCCAGCTGTGTGCGTCACTCTTTAGTGTCCCCTGGTCTCCTGTGTGCGTCACTCTTTAGTGTCCCCTGGTCTCCTGTGTGCGTCACTCTTTAGTGTCCCCTGGTCTCCGAGCTGTGTGCGTCACTCTTTAGTGTCCCCTGGTCTCCTGTGTGCGTCACTCTTTAGTGTCCCCTGGTCTCCCAGCTGGGTGTGTCACTCTTTAGTGTCCCCTGGTCTCCTGTGTGCGTCACTCTTTAGTGTCCCATGGTCTCCTGTGTGCGTCACTTTTCAGTGTCCCCTGGTGTCCAGCTGTGTGCGTCACTCTTTAGTGTCCCCTGGTCTCCTGTGTGCGTCACTCTTTAGAGTCCCCTGGTCTCCCAGCTGTGTGCGTCACTCTTTAGAGTCCCCTGGTCTCCCAGCTGTGTGCGTCACTCTTTAGTGTCCCCTGGTCTCCCAGCTGTGTGCGTCACTCTTTAGTGTCCCCTGGTCTCCCAGCTGTGTGCGTCACTCTTTAGTGTCCCCTGGTCTCCCAGCTGTGTGCCTCACTCTTTAGTGTCCCCTGGTCTCCCAGCTGGGTGTGTCACTCTTTAGAGTCCCCTGGTCTCCCAGCTGTGTGCGTCACTCTTTAGTGTCCCCTGGTCTCTCAGCTGTGTGCGTCACTCTTTAGAGTCCCCTGGTCTCTCATCTGTGTGCGTCACTCTTTAGTGTCCCCTGGTCTCTCATCTGTGTGCGTCACTCTTTAGAGTCCCCTGGTCTCCCAGCTGTGTGCGTCACTCTTTAGTGTCCCGTGGTCTCCCAGCTGTGTGCGTCACTCTTTAGAGTCCCCTGGTCTCCCAGCTGTGTGCTTCACTCTTTAGAGTCCCCTGGTCTCCCAGCTGTGTGCGTCACTCTTTAGTGTCCCCTGGTCTCCCAGCTGTGTGCTTCACTCTTTAGAGTCCCCTGGTCTCCCAGCTGTGTGCGTCACTCTTTAGTGTCCCCTGGTCTCCCAGCTGTGTGCGTCACTCTTTAGTGTCCCCTGGTCTCCCAGCTGGGTGTGTCACTCTTTAGAGTCCCCTGGTCTCCCAGCTGTGTGCGTCACTCTTTAGTGTCCCCTGGTCTCCCAGCTGTGTGCTTCACTCTTTAGAGTCCCCTGGTCTCCCAGCTGTGTGCGTCACTCTTTAGTGTCCCCTGGTCTCCCAGCTGTGTGCCTCACTCTTTAGTGTCCCCTGGTCTCCCAGCTGTGTGCTTCACTCTTTAGTGTCCCCTGGTCTCCCAGCTGTGTGCGTCACTCTTTAGAGTCCCCTGGTCTCCCAGCATGTCTCCTCAAGCTGCTGAAGATGTGTGCGTCACTCTTTAGAGTCCCCTGGTCTCCCAGCATGTCTCCTCAAGCTGCTGAAGATGTGTCTTCATGTGGAACCTTTGGGTTGTTGTACCTGCTTCCTTTCTGAAGCTGCGGCGTCTCCTGATGTGTCGTTGAAAGCATTTGCACCTGTGGGCCTCCGTACTGTCCATGGAATAGTTGCGGAGGTGTCTCAGTGGATTTAGGGACAGACAAAGATGACTTGGAGCTATGACGGCAGCACAGGGGTTCAGATTGAGAAACACCAAATGGAGACGGCAGAAGTATTTAAGGTGCGTCCGATGCGTCCGTTCAGCGCGCGGCTTTGTGTAATCCACTGGACTCCTTCAACCCCGCTCTGACCGCGGAGCAGCAAACAATGACAAGATTACATTTGATATTGAAATATTCCACGCTCGAGCTCAGACGTAATCCGGCGATTAATCAAGCGTCTCCGAGAGCTTACATTGATCTGTGGAGAACACGGAGCAGCCGGCAGACGGAGCCGCTCCATTGGACGGAAAGCTGCCGTCCCGTGGTTTACTTCCTGCTAAGCTTA
>CADEHL010000442.1:0-36136 GCA_902827135.1 Harpagifer antarcticus | reverse complement strand
GCTCGATAACTACAGCTCAGGTGAGAGGCTCTGCTCAGATAACTACAGCTCAGGTGAGAGGTTCTGCTCAGATAACTACAGCTCGGTGGAGGCTCTGCTCAGATAACTACAGCTCAGGTGAGGGTTCTGCTCAGATAACTACAGCTCAGGTGAAGGTTCTGCTCAGATAACTACTACAGCTCAGGTGAGAGGTTCTGCTCCGATAACTACAGCTCAGGTGAGAGGTTCTGCTCAGATAACTACAGCTCAGGTGAAGGTTCTGCTCCGATAACTACAGCTCAGGTGAGAGGCTCTGCTCAGATAACTACAGCTGAGGTGAGAGGTTCTGCTGCTCAGATAACTACAGCTCAGGTGAGAGGCTCTGCTCAGATAACTACAGCTCAGTGAGAGGTTCTGCTCAGATAACTACAGCTCAGGTGAGAGGTTCTGCTCAGATAACTACAGCTCAGGGTGAGAGGTTCTGCTCCGATAACTACAGCTCAGGTGAAGGTTCTGCTCAGATAACTACAAGCTCAGTGAGAGGTTCTGCTCAGATAACTACAATCATCGTGAGAGGCTCTTCTCAGATAACTACAGCTCAGGTGAGAGGTTCTGCTCCGATAACTACAGCTCAGGTGAGAGTTTCTGCTCCGATAACTACAGCTCAGGTGAGAGGCCTGCTCCGATAACTAAGCTCAGGTGAGAGGCTCTGCTCAGATAACTACAGCTCAGGTGAGAGGTTCTGCTCAGAATAACTACAGCTCAGGTGAGAGGTTCTGCTCCGATAACTACAGCTCAGGTGAGAGTTCTGCTCAGATAACTACAGCTCAGGTGAGAGGTTCTGCTCAGATAACTACAGCTCAGGTGAGAGGTTCTGCTCAGATAACTACCGCTCAGGTGAGAGGTTCTGCTCAATAACTACAGCTCAGGTGAGAGTTCTGCTCAGATAACTACAGCTCATGGTGAGAGGTTCTGCTCAGATAACTACACAGCTCAGGTGAAGGTTCTGCTCAGATAACTACAGCTCAGGTGAGAGGTTCTGCTCAGATAACTACAGCTCAGGTGGAGTTCTGCTCAGATAACAGCTCAGGTGAGAGGTTCTGCTCAGATAACAGCTCAGGTGAGAGGTTCTGCTCAGATAACTACAGCTCAGTGAGAGGCTCTGCTCCAGATAACTACAGCTCAGGTGAGAGGTTCTGCTCAGATAACACTCAGGTGAGAGGTTCTGCTCAATAACTACAGCTCAGGTGAGAGGCTCTGCTCAGATAACTACAGCTCAGGTGAGAGGTTCTGCTCAGATAACTACAGCTCAGGTGAGAGGTTCTGCTCAGATAACTACAGCTCAGGTGAGAGGCTCTGCTCAGATAACTACAGCTCAGGTGAGAGGTTCTGCTCAATAACTACAGCTCAGGTGAGAGGTTCTGCTCAGATAACTACAGCTCAGGTGAGAGGTTCTGCTCAGAATAACTACAGCTCAGGTGAGAGGCTCTGCTCAGATAACAGCTCAGTGAGAGGTTCTGCTCAGATAACTACAGCTGAGGTGAGAGGTTCTGCTCAGATAACTACAGCTCAGGTGAGAGGCTCTGCTCAGATAACTACACTCAGGTGAGAGGTTCCTGCTCAGATAACTACAGCTCAGGTGAGAGGCTCTGCTCAGATACACAGCTCAGTGAGATGTTTCTGCTCAGATAACTACAGCTCAGGTGAGAGGTTCTGCTCAGATAACTACAGCTCAGGTGAGAGGTTCTGCTCAGATAACTACAGCTCAGGTGAGAGGCTCTGCTCAGATAACAGCTCAGGTGAGAGGCTCTGCTCAGATAACTACAGCTCAGGTGAAGGTTTCTGCTCAGATAACATACAGCTGAGGTGAGAGGTTGCTCAGATAACTACAGCTCAGGTGAGAGGCTCTGCTCAGATACTACAGGCAGGTGAGAGGTTCTGCTCAGATAAACTACAACAGCTCAGGTGAGAGTTCTGCTCAGATAACTACAGCTCAGGTGAGAGGTTCTGCTCCGATACTACGCTCAGGTGAGAGGTTCTGCGCAGATAACTACAGCTCAGGAGAGGTTCTGCTCCGATAACTACAGCTCAGGTGAGAGTTTTGCTCAGATACTACAGCTCAGTGAGAGTTCTGCTCAGATAACTACAGCTCATGAGAGGTTCTGCTCAGATAACTACAGCTCAGGTGAGAGGTTCTGCTCAGATAACTACAGCTCAGGTGAGGGTTCTGCTCAGATACTACAGCTCAGGTGGAGGTTCTGCTCAGATAACTACAGCTCAGGTGAGAGGCTCTGCTGCTCAGATATAACTACAACCAGCTCAGGTGAGAGGTTCTGCTCAGATAAAGCTCAGGTGAGAGGTTCTGCTCAGATAACAGCTCAGGTGAGAGGTTCTTCTCATATACTACAGCTCAGGTGAGAGGTTCTGCTCAGATAACTACAGCTCAGGTGAAGGTTCTGCTCAGATAACTACAGCTCAGGTGAAGGTTCTGTTCTGCTCAGATACTACAGCTCATGAGAGGTTCTGCTCAGATACATACAGCTCAGGTGAGAGGCTCTGCTCAATAACTACAGCTCAGGTGAGAGGTTCTGCTCAGATAACTACAGCTCAGGTGAGAGGTTCTGCTCAGATAACTACAGCTCAGGTGAAGGTTCTGCTCAGATAACTACAGCTCAGTGAGAGGTTCTGCTCAGATAACTACAGCTCAGTGGAGTTCTGCTCAGATAACTACAGCTCAGGTGAGAGGCTCTGCTCAGATAACTACAGCTCAGGTGAGAGGTTCTGCTCAGATAACTACACTACAGCTCGGTGAGAGGCTCTGCTCAGATAACTACAGCTCAGGTGAGAGGTTCTGCTCAGATAACTACAGCTCAGGTGAGAGGTTTCCAGCTCAATAATACAGCTCAGGTGAGAGGCTCTGCTCAGATAACTACACAGCTCAGGTGAGAGGTTCTGCTCAGATAACAGCTCAGTGAGAGGCTCTGCTCAGATAACTACAGCTCATTGAGAGGCTCTGCTCAGATAACTACAGCTCAGTGAGAGGTTCTGCTCATATAACTACAGCTCAGTGAGAGTTTCTGCTCAGATAACTACACGCTCAGGTGAGAGGCTCTGCTCAGATACTACAGCTCAGGTGAGAGGTTCTGCTCAATAACTACAGCTCAGGTGAGAGGCTCTGCTCAGATAACTACACAGCTCAGGTGAGAGGTTCTCTCAGATAACTACAGCTCAGGTGAAGGTTCTGCTCAGATAACTACAGCTCAGGTGAGAGGTTCTGCTCTAGATAACTACAGCTCAGTGAGAGGTTCTGCTCAGATACTACAGCTCAGGTGAGAGGCTCTGCTCAGATAACTACAGCTCAGGTGAGAGGTTCTGCTCAGATAACTACAGCTCAGGTGAGAGGTTCTGCTCAGATAACTACAGCTCATGGTGAGAGGCTCTGCTCAGATAACTACAGCTCAGGTGAGAGGTTCTGCTCAGATAACTACAGCTGAGGTGAGAGGTTCTGCTCAGATAACTACAGCTCAGTGAGAGGCTCTGCTCAGATACTACAGCTCAGGTGAGAGGTTCTGCTCAGATAACTACAGCTCAGGTGAGAGGTTCTGCTCAGATAACTACAGCTCAGGTGAGAGGTTCTGCTCAGATAACTACAGCTCAGTGAGAGTTCTGCTCAGATAACTACAGCTCAGGTGAGAGGTTCTGCTCAGATAACAGCTCAGGTGAGAGGCTCTGCTCAGATAACTACAGCTCAGGTGAGAGGTTCTGCTCAGATAACTACAGCTCAGGTGAGAGGTTCTGCTCAGATAACTACAGCTCAGGTGAGAGGCTCTGCTCAGATAACTACAGCTCAGGTGAGAGGCTCTGCTCAGATAACTACAGCTCAGGTGAGAGGTTCTGCTCAGATAACTACAGCTCAGGTGAGAGGCTCTGCTCAGATAACTACAGCTCAGGTGAGAGGCTCTGCTCAGATAACTACAGCTCAGGTGAGAGGCTCTGCTCAGATAACTACAGCTCAGGTGAGAGGTTCTGCTCAGATAACTACAGCTCAGGTGAGAGGTTCTGCTCAGATAACTACAGCTCAGGTGAGAGGTTCTGCTCAGATAACTACAGCTCAGGTGAGAGGTTCTGCTCAGATAACAGCTCAGGTGAGAGGCTCTGCTCAGATAACTACAGCTCAGGTGAGAGGTTCTGCTCAGATAACTACAGCTCAGGTGAGAGGTTCTGCTCAGATAACTACAGCTCAGGTGAGAGGCTCTGCTCAGATAACTACAGCTCAGGTGAGAGGCTCTGCTCAGAATAACTACAAGCTCAGGTGAGAGGTTCTGCTCAGATAACTACAGCTCAGGTGAGAGGCTCTGCTCAGATAACTATACACAAGCTCAGGTGAGAGGCTCTGCTCAGATAACTACAGCTCAGGTGAAGGTTCTGCTCAGATACTACAGCTCAGGTGAGAGGGTTCTAGCTCAGAGATAACTACAGCTCAGTGAGAGGTTCTGCTCAGATAACTACAGCTCAGGTGAGAGGGTTTCTGCTCAGATAACAGCTCAGGTGAGAGGCTCTGCTCAGATAACTACAGCTCAGGTGAGAGGGTTCTGCTCAGATACTACAGCTCAGGTGAGAGGTATCTGCTCAGAGACTACAGCTCAGGTGAGAGGCTCTGCTCATATACTACAGCTTCAGGTGAGAGGCTCTGCTCAGATAACTACAGCTCAAGGTGAGAGGTTCTGCTCAGATAACTACAGCTCAGGTGAGAGGCTCTGCTCAGATAACTACAGCTCAGGTGAGAGGCTCTGCTCAGATAACTACAAAGCTCAGGTGAGAGGTTCTGCTCAGATAACTACAGCTCAGGTGAGAGGTTCTGCTCAGATAACTACAGCTCAGGTGAGAGGTTCTGCTCAGATAACTACAGCTCAGGTGAGAGGTTCTGCTCAGATAACTACAGCTCAGGTGAGAGGTTCTGAGACAGTCCTGTACATTAAACACTCTCCAAACAAGGACAAAACAATAATAAGGGACCTTTGAGCGTCAGCTACAGTGTCCACTTGACTGTCTCCTCCATGATTTCCTGTTTGTGTTTTTATCATGTTCTGTTGCCTATGAGCGTTTTCTTTCTTTTTTTAACAAATCGTACGGTGTCATGAAAGGCGCCTAAAAATAAAATGTATTATTATAAAGTCAAGTACCCCTCAAAAGGTCCGGTTTATTTCATTTTAGGGATGCGCACCAAGCAACATCTCCAGGTGCTCCTTTGAGAACCAGGGCAATAACGTTATGTGCACCCCTGTTTATAATGCTATAGTGCCCCAGGTTAATACAGCTGTGTGTGTCTTAGTAGAGACGGTGACCATGTGCTCCTCTGGGTGATGAATCCAGACCGGATGCTTTTATAATAATGTGAAGCTTAAACTATCTACCAGCATGTGACGGAGCCCACGCACAATAAGGGGCACACTCTGGACTCAAAGGGTCTGAATATCTCTGAGGTTGTGGTGACTGATGTTGCGCTCTCTGATCATTCCTGTGTTTTCTTTGAGAGCTCTATTTCTGTTCACAAAAATGTTGAGAAAGAGGAAACCACAAATCGATATTTAACTGAAAATACTAGGGAAATGTTTACTCAGGATGTTTCTTCCACACTTGCCCCTGCTAACATCTCAGTAAATGAGCTAGTAGATCATTTTAATTCAAAAATTAAAAATGTTATAGATGCCATTGCTCCAGCTAAGGTAAAGGAAGTGACTGGGAGGAAAATATCTCCATGGAGAAAGGCCATGGTGGCGAAAAACAAATCTCCAGGTTCACTTTGAAATCTATAAAGAGAGACTTGGCCTTTATAATTTGGAATTGAAAAACGCACGACAATCGTTCTTCTCTGACATCATTACCAAAAACAAAAGCAACGCACGTGCCTTGTTTGCTACCGTCGACAGACTAACTAACCCCCCAGTGTCAGTAGCCTCTGAATTTCTATCCACCAGGGCGTGCAATAATTTTGCCTTCTCCACTGACAACATTCAGAACATCAGACAAGCAGTCAGTGCCTCTGCATCAGGAACAGCAAATGTGTTGTCTCTGTGTCCAATTAACATCAATTCAAACACCATGACACAATTCCATCAGATTAACGATAAAAACCTAGAGGACATTATGCAACTTCTGAAATCCTCCTCCTGCTGCCTTGATATTATTCCAACAGGATTTTTCAAAGATGTTTTTCGTTGCATGGCCTCAGATCTACTTCATATAGTAAACACATCTCTTCACTCAGGTATTTTTCCACAGGCCCTGAAAACTGCAGTCATTAAACCGCTCTTAAAAAAGAATAATCTAGATGCTTCAGTAATGAACAATTACAGGTCCATATCAAACCTCTCATTTCTAGGTAAAATCATTGAAAAAGTTGTTTTTCAACAGTTGAGTAATTTCTTGCATTTAAATAACTGTTTTGATGTGTTCCAGTCAGGCTTTCGTCCAAACCACAGCACTGAGACTGCTCTTGTAAAGGTCTTTAATGACATCCACTTAAACACAGACAGTGGCAGAACTTCAGTGTTAGTATTATTAGATCTCAGTGCTGCGTTTGACACTGTTGACCACAGCATATTACTCGACCGACTAGAAAACTGGGTGGGACTTTCGGAAACAGTTCTAAATTGGTTTGAATCCTACTTAAAGGACAGAAACAACTTTGTTTTCTATAAGTAATACACATCTGAGTTGCCAAATATGACATGTGGGGTTCCTCAAGGCTCCATCCTGGGGCCTCTTCTCTTTAAACGTCTACATGCTACCACTGGCTCAGATAATGAAGAACAACAAAATAAGTTACCATAGCTATGCAGATGACACACACATTTACGTAACAGTTTTCACCAGGAGACTATGCTCCAATTCAAACACTGAGTAAGTGCATTGAACAAATCAATGACTGGATGTGTCAGAACTTTCTCCAATTAAACAAAGATAAAACTGAGGTAATGGTTTTTGGAGCCAAGGCAGAACGTATAAAAGTTAGCGCTGAGCTTCAGTCTGCAATGTTCAAAACAACAGAGCCAGAACTCTAGGTGTAGTCATGGACTCTGACCTGAGTTTCAACAGTCACATTAAAACAGTTACTAAATCAGCCTACTATCACCTAAAGAACATATCTAGGATTAAAAGACTAATGTCACAGCAAGATTTAGAAAAACTTGTCCATGCTTTTATCTTCAGTAGACTCGACTACTGCAATGGTGTCTTCACAGGTCTCACTAAAACATCTATTAGGAAGCTGCAGCTGATTCAGAACGCTGCTGCTCGAGTCCTCACTGACACTAAGAAAGTGGATCACTCCTGTTCTGAAGTCTTTACACTGGCTTCCTGTGTGTCAAAGAATAGATTTCTAAATACTGCTGCTGGTTTATAAAGCTTTGAATGGTTTAGGCCCAAAATACATTTGTGACCTCCTGCTAAATGATGAAGCATCCAGATCTCTCAGGTCTTCAGGGACTGGTCAGCTTTCTGTCCCCAGAGTCAGAACTAAACATGGAGAAGCAGCGTTCAGTTATTATGCTCCATCTGGAACAAACTCCCAGAAACCTGCAGGTCCGCTGCAACTCTGACTACTTTCAAATCCAGCAAGAAGACTTTTCTTTTTGTCGCTGCTTTTAATTGAACTATTGATATCTTAGACTGCACTGTAACTTTTATCCATGTATTTTTTCTTTTAATGTTTATTTTATTAGCTTTTCTTTTTAATGATTTTAAATGCCATTTTCTGAATGTCTTTCATTTTTTGTAAAGCACTTTGAATTGCCTTGTGTTGAAAAGTGCTATATAAATAAACTTGCCTTGCCTTACCTGATCGCGAAGATATATTATATACAGATATTGACCTATTTTCTAAAATCGAACTAGAATTTGCCCCCTTGTTGAACCTTTGGTGAGAATCAGCTCCTCTAAAGGATGTGTTCATCTCCACAGAAGGAAGAGTAAGAGTGGTGTTCCTGTGGGGCAGCAGCTGTCCAGCTGTGCTCTGTGTCAGGACGTCCTGAAGGATCCAGTCTCTACCAGCTGTGGACACTGGTTCTGCAGACAGTGCATCACCTCATACTGGGAGCAGAGCCCTCCATCAGGAGACCCCTCCTGTCCCCAGTGTGGAAAGAGATCCAGAACCGGAGCTGGCCTGCAGACAGCCGGTCAGACCAGCTCTGTACGAGGTAAGAGGCCGAACTCATGCAGCATCTTTAGGCCGTCGGGGTGCTGGGTCTCTACTCTTGTATGAACCCTCATTGGCTCAGTGTCCTCTGATCTTCTTCCAGGCGTTGTTTAAGTGTTTTAAAACAGACAGCAGTGATTTCCGTTGTAGAAACACTGGACAGATCTTAAGGGGAACGTTAGCCCTGCAAATACTTCTACAGAAGATAGTAAAGATATCTGATGGCTAGGATTCTTGTCTTCATGTCCAGGATTCTTCCTGATTTATTTATTTTTGATTAGGTATACTGTTGTAGTGCATAGACAGTAAGCTGTTTTAACTTTTTAAAATGTCTCTTTTTTTTTGTAATTACATTCTCAAAAGCATTTTTCATATTCTCTCTGTAAGGGAAACTTCTGCAGCAATGGAGAGTCAGGACTAGTGTTGCACGGTGTACCGATACTTGAAAGGTATCGCGATACCCTGCCGTTAAAAATGGTACGATTCCTCTGTTTCATTAGTATCGGTACTTTAAGAATGACGGGGAAAAGTACTCCGGTGAGAAAGCGCCGTTTTAATAAGAGCCGTGTGTGTTCAGCGCTCTGCTTCCACTCCCTGCTCTGCAGCCGTGCCTGGAGTCCCTCCCCTCTCAAGCACGCTCTAAGTCCCTCCCCTCTTTCGTGCACGCGCTAGCTGCCAGAGCATGTGAGAAAACGGGGAGCAAGTGGCTGCAAGTGGGAGTGCAACTGCCGCTGCACCTCGGCTTGTTGACAAAAAAAGACGCCAGAAGCTACATTTGGAAGTATTTGAGCGATATCTCTGACAGTGAGGGCAAGCCTACGGACACCACGAGGCCTGTCTGTCAGACATGTTTTAGATCCCTGCAAACCAAGGGAGCCAACACATCAGACTTGGCTAAGCACCTCGCCGGACCGGCATCCAGAGCTGTCTAAAGAATTCAAAGACAGACAGGTTAGCAAATGTGATAGATAACATAATTACATCATGCTCAAGCTCATGCCCTCAAATCTAAGTCAAGCGAGTGTAATTTATTTTGTGACAAACAAACGTTTTCGTAGTTTGACGAGGCAATTAATGGCAATGATAACTGTCTAATACAGCTATCTTTTTAGCTAACTTACCAATGTGGCTAACATCTGCAATGTACATTTAGTCAAAAATGATTTATATTACTGTACTATTACATCATGTAATAGTACAGTAATAAGATTTATTATATTAACATGTCATGTTAATAAAATATAAAGTTAACTATCAAAGAAATCACATAAACTCAAGTATAAAGAAGAGACCATGTTGTAAGAAAACACTTAACAGATAAACTACAATTTTATTGATCATGAAAATAATAAAAGAAAAGTATCGAAAAAGAATCGGAATCGCAATTCTTGACTTCGTATCGGTATCGAAACCAAAATGTTGGTATCGTGACAACACTAGTCAGGACTCAGAGAGACACGAGGAGAGTTGAAGCTTTGACGGTCAACGGCCGGAGAATTCATATCACAAGTCACAGCAGCAAAAGGTTCTGACTGCACGGGTGGGTTGTCATGTCAATTCTGATCCGCCTCTCTCTGGATAGACCTTTAACTAGTTTACAGAGAGTTAATGAGCATATTGGGGGAGGGTGCGTAAACACTGGGAACACTGCAGATATCCCCGATATCTGGAAATACTCAATCACCTGTCTGTGAGGCTTAGAAAGCCAGCATTCTCACAGTCGTAAACCATTTCGTGACCGAGAGTTGAACTGGTTTATCAAGATAGCTGGAGCCTCCCATTCCTTAAGAGAGATAACAGAGCCAGGGTTTGGTCGTAAATGTCAACACACAGAATAGGTTAAATATCTAGGAGTAAGGAAGAATTATTCCCTAACACTCTCCTGTTTCCTTCTCTCTCAGCAGATAGTGGTCTGCAGAAGGTTTTAGATGAACATAGGCTCAGTCTGAGGAGGAGATGTGAACGTGTGACTGAAGGAACTGATGAAAGTGAAACCCTCCTCAACAGGATCTACACTGAGCTCTACATCACACAAGGCCAGAGTGAAGAGGTTAATACCCAGCATGAGGTGAGGCAGCTGGAGACAGCTTCCAAGAAGGAGACCCTCCATGACACTCCAATCAAGTGCCAGGACATCTTTAAAGCCTCACCTGACCAACAGACTCCCATCAGAGCGGTCCTGACCAACGGAGTCGCTGGAGTTGGAAAAACCTTCTCAGTGCAGAAGTTCACTCTGGACTGGGCCGAGGGTTTGGGAAACCAAGATGTCAGTCTGGTGATCCCGCTCTCCTTCAGGGAGCTGAACCTGATCAAAGGAGAGCAGTACAGTCTTCTCAGGCTGCTCCATGTTTTCCATCCAACCTTACAGAAGCTCACAGCAGAGCAGCTGGCTGTCTGCAAAGTGCTGCTCATCTTTGACGGCCTGGATGAAAGCAGACTTTCTCTGGACTTCAGAAACAATGAGGTTGTGTCTGATGTCTCTCAGCAGTCCTCAGTCAACATGCTGCTGACAAACCTCATCAGGGGGAAGCTGCTTCCCTCGGCTCTCGTCTGGATAACTTCCAGACCTGCAGCGGCCAATCAGATCCCTCCTGGGTGTGTGGACAGGGTCACAGAAGTACGAGGCTTCACTGACGCCCAGAAGGAGGAGTACTTCAGGAGGAGATCGAGTGATGAAGACCTGTCCAGCAGAATCATCTCTCACATCAAGAGCTCCAGGAGCCTCCACATCATGTGTCTGATCCCAGTCTTCTGCTGGATCACTGCTGCAGTTCTGGACCACATGTTGACTACAGACCAGAGAGGAGAGCTGCCCAAGACCCTCACTGACTTGTACTCACACTTCCTGCTGGTCCAGACACAGAGGAAGAAGCAGAAGTATGAAGAGGGACATGAGACGAGTCCCCAGCAGCTGACGGAGGCTGACGGGGAGCTTCTTCTGAAGCTGGGGAGGCTGGCGTTTGAACATCTGGAGAAAGGACACATCATGTTCTACCAAGAAGACCTGCAGCGCTGTGGTCTTGATGTCACCGAGGCCTTGGTGCACTCAGGACTTTGTACAGAGATCTTCAAAAGAGAGAGTGTGATCTTCCAGAAAACCGTCTACTGCTTTGTTCATCTGAGCATTCAGGAGTTCCTGGCTGCAGTCTACATGTTGCACTGTTACACCAACAGAGACACAGCGGTACTGAAGGACTTCCTGAAGAGAGACTGGCCCTATGAGAACAGTAAAAACCGTGATCAGGAGTACCCATCCCTGGATGTCTTTCTAAGAGGAGTCATGAAGAAATCCTTCAGAAGTGAAAATGGCCACCTGGACCTGTTTGTCCGCTTCCTCCACGGCCTCTCTCTGGAGTCCAACCAGAGACTGTTAGGAGGCCTGCTGGGTCGCACAGACAACCGTCCAGAAACCATCCAGAGAGCCATCGGCAACCTGAAGAAGTTTAGAAGTGATAACATCTCTCCTGACAGGAGCATCAACATCCTCCACTGTCTGACAGAGATGAAGGACCTCTCAGTACATCAGGAGATCACAGAGTTCCTGAAGTCAGAGAACAAATCAAAGAGACTCTCTATGATCCACTGCTCTGCTCTGGCAGACATGCTGCAGATGTCAGAGGAGGTTCTGGATGAGTTTGACCTGAAGAAGTACAAAACATCACAGGTGGGGAAACGGAGACTGATTCCAGCTGTGAGGAACTGCAGGAAGGCCAAGTGAGTCCAGATGTGATTAACTTTATAAACTGATGTGGATCAGAAGTTTAATTATTCAAATGAACACTATAACATTTCTGCTGTTTAAATACTGAGAGCAAATTAAAACCAACGCTTCTATTTATTTATAATAATAGTTCAATTGAACCGTTTTTCTCTCTTCATACTCCTTTGAGTGATGGAGGCGACATGTCAAACACATGAAGGACTCTAGAGGTTTCTCAGCATGTGATCTCACCACACTGCAGGACTTAGTTATCAGTTATTACTTTCTGGTAGTTTATTTATCATTAAACACACACACGTTTTTATTACAATGTATTAGAGTTTAAAATAAGATCTATATAATTTCCCACCAAAACCAGAGTTATGTCTTAATGCTGATAAACTGAGAACATCTTGCTGATGGTTGAAACCTTATTGGTTTGTTAATTGTGTTTGTGTTCAGATGCTCAGAGAAGCAATCTACATCTAGCAACAGCCTCTGACAGCAGAAGGTAGCCAACACCGACATGTGATCAGACATTAACGCACACATTAAACTCAGTTATAATAATCATTTAATATTATTAGATATAATATAAAATGGCATCAGCAAATGTCATTCAGAACATACTGTATGTCAAATGTTATTTCATGAAGTCTTTGAGGTTAATATAATGTTCCCTCTTTTAAACACATGTTGTAATATTTGTGTTGTTATAGACTTACTGACTGCGGACTCTCAGAGGCTGAATGTGAAGTCGTGGCCTCAGCTCTGAAGTCTGACCCCTCCCATCTGAGAGATCTGGACCTGAGTCACAACGCTCTGAAGGATTCAAGAGTGGAGCTGCTGAGTTCTGGACTAAAGAGTCCAAACTGCAGACTGGAGGCTCTCAGGTCAGTTCACTGACTGAACTTCATATGGATCCGTTTGTGTTTATGATTTTCTGAATTTGCCTGAGAACAAAGACATTTTAATTATTTTCCTCACTCTTGCTAATGACTGAATATTCATCAGAGTAACAGAGAGAAGGTGAAAGTGTGAGGGAGAGTGTTTGAGCTTCCACAGACTCACTCTGTGCTCCATGAGTCAGTGGAGATGCTGTCAGTACTGAAGAGCTGTGAGGGAGATGAAGGAGTTGAGAAACATCTGATCAAAGTTAGAGTTCCAGATTATCAGTGGATTGTTTCTGCTTCATCGCTGACATTAAAACCCTGTTTAACTCTGAACAGATTATTAACCTGGAGTTATTTCAAACAGGAACATTGTTTTCTAAAGTTACATCATGTTTTCTTTATTCAGACTGAGAGGCTGCAGGTTGTCAGAGATCAGCTGCTCTGCTCTGGCCTCAGCTCTGAAGTCCAACCCCTCCCATCTGAGAGATCTGGACCTGAGTCTCAACGAGCTGCAGGATTCAGGAGTGGAGCTGCTGAGAGATCTTCTGGAGAGTCCAGACTGCAGACTGGAGACCCTCAGGTCAGTTCACTGACTCTCTGTTACTGCAGGAGATCTCATGTTTCATTAGTTATTCAACCTGATTCTTCTACATCAATATATTACATCCATATGTTTGAAATTGTTGTTTTATTCATATTTTTGTTTCTCTAAAGCAGGGGTATCAAACTCAAATACACAGTGGGCCAAAATTAAAAAATGTGTACCAGTCGAGGGCCGGACTGGTTCAATGTGTATTGCAAAACGTATTGAAATGAACTTATTGCACATATTAAACCTGGAACTAACAAAGCTTAAACTATTGCTTATAAAAACAACATTAAACATGAAATAATCAGGTGCGTTCATTTCTTACGGCTCTATCTGCAGCTTCTCCAGAGTCATTTCTTATGGCTCTATCTGCAGCTTCTCCAGAGTCATTTCTTATGGCTCTATCTGCAGCTTCTCCAGACTCATTTCTTATGGCTCTATCTGCAGCTTCTCCAGACTCATTTCTTACGGCTCTATCTGCAGCTTCTCCAGACTCATTTCTTACAGCTCTATCTGCAGCTTCTCCAGAGTCATTTCTCATGGCTCTATCTGCAGCTTCTCCAGAGTCATTTCTTATGGCTCTATCTGCAGCTTCACCAGACTCATTTCTTATGGCTCTATCTGCAGCTTCACCAGACTCATTTCTTATGGCTCTATCTGCAGCTTCACCAGACTCATTTCTTATGGCTCTATCTGCAGCTTCTCCAGACTCATTTCTTATGGCTCTATCTGCAGCTTCTCCAGACTCATTTCTTATGGCTCTATCTGCAGCTTCACCAGACTCATTTCTTACGGCTCTATCTGCAGCTTCTCCAGACTCATTTCTTATGGCTCTATCTGCAGCTTCACCAGACTCATTTCTTATGGCTCTATCTGCAGCTTCTCCAGACTCATTTCTTATGGCTCTATCTGCAGCTTCTCCAGACTCATTTCTCATGGCTCTATCTGCAGCTTCACCAGACTCATTTCTTACGGCTCTATCTGCAGCTTCACCAGACTCATTTCTTATGGCTCTATCTGCAGCTTCTCCAGAGTCATTTCTTACGGCTCTATCTGCAGCTTCACCAGACTCATTTCTTATGGCTCTATCTGCAGCTTCTCCAGACTCATTTCTTATGGCTCTATCTGCAGCTTCTCCAGACTCATTTCTCATGGCTCTATCTGCAGCTTCTCCAGACTCATTTCTTATGGCTCTATCTGCAGCTTCTCCAGACTCATTTCTTATGGTTCTATCTGCAGCTTCTCCAGACTCATTTCTTATGGCTCTATCTGCAGCTTCTCCAGACTCATTTCTTATGAGTACATTTTCCCTCAGGCCAACAACAGCTTCAACAAAACTATTCCCCTCAAAGAAACAAACCAAACATGCCCTGTTGTCGTGAGAGAGAAAGTGCAGAAGGAAGCATCCTTTGAACTCAGTGTGCTGCTCTGTGATGCTAGTTCAGATACTTGGCATCTCATCTTGGGTGCAAGGTCATCAATGTTTGGGGTCAGGCTCTGAGCTGAGGAGACCCTCAGGATGGAGGGAAGGTGTGCGTGCAATATACCGGCGGGCCAGATCTAATAGGAATTACAAATTATCCTGCAGGCCGAAATGTAATCCGAGTTTGACATGTGTTCTCTAAATGTAGTCTGAAGTCATAGCAGTTGATTGTTTTATAAAGTAACTATTATTATTCCTCTGTTAGTTGTTAAAGTTAATGTATGTTTTTCTTTAGTAAATTATCTGAATAAAAAAGCTCCTCTGAACTAATATTATTTTACATAAAGTTTACTTTTTGACATAGAAATGTTAATGTTCCCATCATTTAGACGTGTTTCCACAGATAATAACCAGAAGGCTGATATAATGATGATCCAGAATGACAGTCTCTGTAATTCAGGGAAAGATCATTGATTAGAACGCAGTAATGATGAGCTGCACATTTCAGACCTGAACATCTGACTGGATTAAAAACTGATTTTATCTGATTTTATTTGTCAACTCAGATGTGTATTTACCAATAGAAACAAGTGGTTTCTGTCCTTTAAGTAGGATTCAAACCAATTTAGGACTGTTTCCGAAAGTCCCACCCAGTTTTCCAGTCGGTCTAGTAATATGCTGTGGTCAACAGTGTCAAACGCAGCACTGAGATCTAATAATACTAACACTGAAGTTCTGCCACTGTTTGTGTTTAAGTGGATGTCATTAAAGACCTTTACAAGAGCAGTCTCAGTGCTGTGGTTTGGACAAAAGCCTGACTAGAACACATCTAAACAGTTATTTAAATGCAAGAAGTTACTCAACTGTTGAAAAACAACTTTTTCAGACTGAGAGGCTGCAGTTTGTCAGAGATCAGCTGGTCTGCTCTGATCTCAGCTCTGAAGTCCAACCCCTCCCATCTGAGAGAGCTGGACCTGAGTCTCAACGCTCTGCAGGATTCAGGAGTGGAGCTGCTGAGAGATCTTCTGGAGAGTCCAGACTGCAGACTGGAGACTCTCAGGTCAGTTCACTGACTCTCTGTTACTGCAGGAGATCTCATGTTTCATTAGTTATTCAACCTGATTCTTCTACATTAATAACTCGCATGCATAAAATAGTAAATGTCCTTTTATTCATGTTTTTATTTTTACGTACTAAATGAAGAACTGCAGACATAAATATTGACTGTTTCTTAAAGGAACTGTAATAGCTTTTATTTGTAAAAAGTAAATCTATGTTTTGAATATTTAGTAAACGATAACGTCTGAATAAAGGTCATCTGAAGTGATATTAGTTTTACATGATAAAGTTTACTTTCTGAAGGGGACAGATTTGATTGTTTATTCATTTCAATGTTGAGAAACACATCTGATTATAAATTCATTTTTTATCCACATCATGTTTTCTTTATTCAGTCTGGAGAGCTGCAGGTTGTCAGAGATCAGCTGTTCTGCTCTGGCCTCAGCTCTGAAGTCCAACCCCTCCCATCTGAGAGAGCTGGACCTGAGTCTCAACTACAATCTGAAGGATTCAGGAGTGAAGCTGCTGAGAGATCTTCTGGAGAGTCCAGACTGCAGACTGGAGACTCTCAGGTCAGTTCACTGACTCTCTGTTACTGCTGGAGATCTCATGTGTTCAGTTTGTAATTGAAACTAATGTATGTACTTTAATAACTTGAATTAATAAAGAATCAGGGTCCGGGCCCCCAAGTAATCTGAGAGCTGTTCTCTGCCGTCATGACGCGCAGGGTGTTATTTTGTAACGGTGCCTGAGCTGTGTGCTCCACTCTTCCTGTCGGCTCTGTCGGCTAAACTCCGCTGCTCCGGGATGACGGTCTAACTGCTGGTGAACTCGGAGCGCTGTTAGAACGGGACGCTCAGATACTCAGAGCAGAGCACACTGTCAGAGAGCCTGATGTGCAGGGATTGTTAGGGGGGTTATTTTTCTTAATATTATTTAATTTAGCCTTTAGCTGGCTAACTAGCATACATTGTCACTAACTCCTAACACAGTGGTCTCCAACACGTCGTTCGCGAGCTACCGGCAGCTCGCAAGCCCTCCATAAGTAGCTCGCCAAGCAAATCCAAAATGTAAAAAATACACCAAAAGAAAAAGCAAATGTAATTAAAAGAATCTACCCTATGCATAAACGAAATCTCAATCATAGCGAACTCTATCTACTTACTACAACTCTATATCTATCTAACACCCCTCCTCCCCCCACCCCCACAATGAATATCGACCAATCACGTTCTCGCTTGATTTGCGGGACCTGCGTTGCAGTCGGGAAGAAAAGCAATGTGTTACCTCCCCACTTCATAAGGAGTTTGACCATAATGTTCCTTCTGGCAGAATCTACACATCAGCCCCATTGAACAGCCTATCATGCAGCCTATACAGCACCTGAGGGGCAGAGTTTTACTCTGTGTGTTGCAACTTGCATATATATAGATTGCACTTGACGCACACACACGCATGGCGTAATTTCCACTGGACATGTCCCCCCCACTTTTCAAAATCCCGTTTGTGTCCCCCCCATCTTACAAATATGTGTATTATTATTTTTTTAACGCAAGCCATCATCGCCACGGAGGAGCACACAGCCTCTGTGAGCGAGCGAGACAGAGAGAGAGAGCTAGAGAGCACACCTTTATCTATTTAATATAGTTGTAAAAAATAAAGTAAGAAATCATTCCAATGTGTACAATAGGACAGTAAAAAAAAAACAGTTTGAAAGGGGAGTGATTAGTCAAATATGCATAAATAAAAAGAAAGAATCCTAACTAGGTAACACAAGATAAGAATAAACAAGTTTAAATGATTGTTATTGGTTGTGATCATATTCTAAAGATGTTTGGAGTATTGAAAAGTATACAGCTCCCTTTCATCTGAGTGTTGAGAGCTGAGTCCATAAATTCATTTTGTGCTCAAAGTGCAACAGATCAATGCATTTAACTTCAACATTTAAAAAAAAAAATCTTCCCGGGGGAGCATGCCCCTGGACCCCCGAGAGGTGAGGTCCACCCCCAAATAAAGCAGGTTAAAATAATTAAATTGCATACATTTTCTTTTAGTAAACATTGAAACGGGTCCCACAGTAGCTCACGACATGTTTTACTTTTTGAAAATAGCTCTCGTCCTAAAAAAGGTTGGAGACCCCTGTCCTAACGCTTTATCCTGCGATTTCCAATAGATTTTTGTATGGGCTTAATGTTACAGACCATCACATGTCAATAGTGTTTTAGATCCTGTGTTAAGGCTATAAACAGAGGTGGAAGGAGTACTTCTAAGTAAAAGTAGAAGTACTCAGATCTTGTACTCAAGTAGAAGTACTCTGATATTGTACTTTAGTAAAAGTAAAAGTAGTAAAAGTCAACTTTAATGTCAATCTTACTCAGTTTGTGTTTACAGACAGAGAGATCAAAATGACGTTTCCAACAATCCCGAATACGAAAATAAAATGATACTTTATACAGATATGTATAAAGTACTTGAGTAAAAGTAGAAGAACTCAGATCTTTTAGTTGAGTAAAAGTAGAAGTACCAGAGTGTAGGAATACTCTGTTACAGTAAAAGCATTCAAAATGTCCCTCAAGTGAAAGACAGTGAAAGTATTCGTTGTGCAGATTGGTCCATTTCAGAATAATATCTATGATATGTTTTATAATGATTGATCATGAAAGTGTTCTCAAAGCTGGTGAAGGTGCAGCTAGTCTGAATGGCTTTGTAGACTGCAGGGTAGCTGGTGAAGGAGCAGCTAGTCTGAATGGCTTTGTAGACTGCAGGGTAGCTCGTGAAGGAGCAGCTAGTCTGAATGGCTTTGTAGACTGCAGGGTAGCTGGTGAAGGAGCAGCTAGTCTGAATGGCTTTGTAGACTGCAGGGTAGCTCGTGAAGGAGCAGCTAGTCTGAATGGCTTTGTAGACTGCAGGGTAGCTGGTGAAGGTGCAGCTAGTCTGAATGGCTTTGTTAGACTGCAGGGTAGCTCGTGAAGGAGCAGCTAGTCTGAATGGCTTTGTAGACTGCAGGGTAGCTGGTGAAGGTGCAGCTAGTCTGAATGGCTTTGTAGACTGCAGGGTAGCTGGTGAAGGTTGCAGCTAGTCTGAATGGCTTTGTAGACTGCAGGGTAGCTGGTGAAAAGTGCAGCTAGTCTGAATGGCTTTGTAGACTGCAGGGTAGCTGGTGAAGGTGGCAGCTAGTCTGAATGGCTTTGTAGACTGCAGGGTAGCTGGTGGAGGTGCAGGCTAGTCTGAATGGCTTTGTAGACTGCAGGGTAGCTGGTGAAGGTGCAGCTAGTCTGAATGGCTTTGTAGACTGCAGGGTAGCTGGTGAAGGAGCAGCTAGTCTGAATGGCTTTGTAGACTGCAGGGTAGCTGGTGAAGGAGCAGCTAGTCTGAATGGCTTTGTAGACTGCAGGGTAGCTGGTGGAGGTGCAGCTAGTCTGAATGGCTTTGTAGACTGCAGGGTAGCTGGTGGAGGTGCAGCTAGTCTGAATGGCTTTGTAGACTGCAGGGTAGCTGGTGAAGGTGCAGCTAGTCTGAATGGCTTTGTAGACTGCAGGTAGTTGGTGAAGGAGCAGCTAGTCTGAATGGCTTTGTAGACTGCAGGGTAGCTGGTGGAGGTGCAGCTAGTCTGAATGGCTTTGTAGACTGCAGGGTAGCTGGTGGAGGTGCAGCTAGTCTGAATGGCTTTGTAGACTGCAGGGTAGCTGGTGAAGGTGCAGCTAGTCTGAATGGCTTTGTAGACTGCAGGGTAGCTGGTGAAGGAGCAGCTAGTCTGAATGGCTTTGTAGACTGCAGGGTAGCTGGTGAAGGGAGCAGCTAGTCTGAATGGCTTTGTAGACTGCAGGGTAGCTGGTGCAGGTGCAGCTAGTCTGAATGGCTTTTGTAGACCTGCAGGGTAGCTGGTGGAGGGTGCAGCTAGTCTGAATGGCTTTGTAGACTGCAGGGTAGCTGGTGAGGGTGCAGCTAGTCTGAATGGCTTTGTAGACTGCAGGGTAGCTGGTGAAGGTGCAGCTAGTCTGAATGGCTTTGTAGACTGCAGGGTAGCTGGTGAAGGTGCAGCTAGTCTGCATGGCTTTGTAGTACTGCAGGGTTAGCTGGTGAAGGTGTCAGCCGCTAGTCTGAATGTCCCTTTTGTATGATGCCAGGGTGGTAGCTGGTTGAAGGTAGCAGCTCGTTCTCGAATGGCTTTGTAGTACTGCAGGGTAGCTGGTGAAGGTGTGCAGGCTAGTCTGAATGGCTTTGTAGACTGCAAGTGGTTAGCTGGTTTAGAATGGTGCAGTGCAGCTAGTCTGAATGGCTTTGTAGACTGCAGGGTAGCTGGTGAAGGTGCAGCTAGTCTGAATGGCTTTGTAGACTGCAGGGTAGCTGGTGAAGGTAGCAGCTAGTCTGAATGGCTTTGTAGACTGCAGGGTAGCTGGTGAAGGTGCAGCTAGTCTGAATGGCTTTGTAGACTGCAGGGTAGCTGGTGAAGGTGCAGCTAGTCTGAATGGCTTTGTAGACTGCAGGGTAGCTGGTGAAGGTGCAGCTAGTCTGAATGGCTTTGTAGACTGCAGGGTAGCTGGTGAAGGTGCAGCTAGTCTGAATGGCTTTGTAGACTGCAGGGTAGCTGGTGAAGGTGCAGCTAGTCTGAATGGCTTTGTAGACTGCAGGGTAGCTGGTGAAGGTGCAGCTAGTCTGAATGGCTTTGTAGACTGCAGGGTAGCTGGTGAAGGTGCAGCTAGTCTGAATGGCTTTGTAGACTGCAGGGTAGCTGGTGAAGGTGCAGCTAGTCTGAATGGCTTTGTAGACTGCAGGGTAGCTGGTGGAGGAGCAGCTAGTCTGAATGGCTTTGTAGACTGCAGGGTAGCTGGTGAAGGTGCAGCTAGTCTGAATGGCTTTGTAGACTGCAGGGTAGCTGGTGAAGGTGCAGCTAGTCTGAATGGCTTTGTAGACTGCAGGGTAGCTGGTGAAGGTGCAGCTAGTCTGAATGGCTTTGTAGACTGCAGGGTAGCTGGTGAAGGTGCAGCTAGTCTGAATGGCTTTGTAGGCTGCAGGGTAGCTGGTGAAGGTGCAGCTAGTCTGAATGGCTTTGTAGACTGCAGGGTAGCTGGTGAAGGTGCAGCTAGTCTGAATGGCTTTGTAGACTGCAGGGTAGCTGGTGAAGGTGCAGCTAGTCTGAATGGCTTTGTAGACTGCAGGGTAGCTGGTGAAGGTGCAGCTAGTCTGAATGGCTTTGTAGACTGCAGGGTAGCTGGTGAAGGTGCAGCTATTCTGAATGGCTTTGTAGACTGCAGGGTAGCTGGTGAAGGTGCAGCTATTCTGAATGGCTTTGTAGACTGCAGGGTAGCTGGTGAAGGAGCAGCTAGTCTGAATGGCTTTGTAGACTGCAGGGTAGCTGGTGGATTTACTCCAGGTGGAACTAAAGTCTGATTCAACACTTGGTTAGATTTCACACGTAACTAAAGGTATTAATACATGTAGTGGAGTAAAAGTACACAATTTAAGTATGAAGTAGCAGAACATGGAAATACTAAAGTAAAGCAAAAGTACCTCTAAATTGTACTTAAGTTCAGTACTTGAGTAAATGTACTTAGTTACTTTACACCTCTGCCTATAAAGATAGAAAGACAAAGCCTTGCACAGAGGCTTGCAAATACATTTTAAAAATGCTCAACAGAGCTGCTAAAATGATAAACTGACTGCTTTACATTTAAAATAAATGCATCGATATATTTCTATTGGATGTGACTCTATGCGTTGTTCTTATTGTAACCACTGCTTCTTTACTTGTTCTGACAACACATCTGATTTTAATGATCATGTTTTCTTTATTCAGACTGGAGAGCTGCAGGTTGTCAGAGATCAGCTGCTCTGCTCTGGCCTCAGCTCTGAAGTCTGACCCCTCCAGTCTGAGAGAGCTGGACCTGAGTGAGAACAAGCTGGAGGATTCAGAAGTGAAGCTGCTGAGAGATCTTCTGGAGAGTCCAGACTGCAGACTGGAGACTCTCAGGTCAGTTCACTGACTCTCTGTTACTGCTGGAGATCTCATCCACTGTGTGCACAATTATTAGGGGAGCTGTGTTTTTGAGGATTCATTTTATTATTGAAGAACTACATTACTCTCGGTCAATCCAAAATGTTAATGAACCTCTAACCTGAATATTTAAGAAGTTAAAATTAGGCTTCTGTGTTCTTAGGAGAAAATCTGTGCGTGCACCATTATTGGGTAACTATTAGTTTGCAGAATGAATATGCAACTAAAGGAACAACTCAAATGTTCCCCTCTCACTTGTTTATTTCCATCTGTTAAAGGGAGAACAGTTATCAACTCAAAATGTAAATAAAATAACATTTCTGACATTTCAAAAAAAGACCAGATACCAATGTAGCCACGCTTCTCTTCAATAACATTCACAAGACTTCCATTCATGGAGTCTGTCAGTTTATTGATCTGTTGACGATCAACCACAGCCTCCCAGACTCTGTTCAGAGAGCTGAGCTGTCTCCCTTCACCGTAAACCTCCCGTTTAAGAAGGGCCCACTAGTTCTCTATAGGGTTTAGGACAGGTGAGGAAGGGTTTAGGACAGGTGAGGAAGGGTTTAGGACAGGTGAGGAAGGGTTTAGGACAGGTGAGGAAGGGTTTAGGACAGGTGAGGAAGGGTTTAGGACAGGTGAGGAATGGTTTAGGACAGGTGAGGAAGGGTTTAGGACAGGTGAGGAAGGGTTTAGGACAGGTGAGGAAGGGTTTAGGACAGGTGAGGAAGGGTTTAGGACAGGTGAGGAAGGGTTTAGGACAGGTGAGGAAGGGTTTAGGACAGGTGAGGAAGGGTTTAGGACAGGTGAGGAAGGGTTTAGGACAGGTGAGGAAGGGGTAAAGTCAGGTGAGGAAGGGTTTAGGTCAGGTGAGGAAGGGTTTAGGACAGTTGAGGAAGGGTTTAGGACAGGTGAGGAAGGGTT
This sequence comes from Harpagifer antarcticus, assembly GCA_902827135.1. NCBI lineage: Eukaryota > Metazoa > Chordata > Actinopteri > Perciformes > Harpagiferidae > Harpagifer > Harpagifer antarcticus. The sequence goes on along the minus strand of CADEHL010000442.1, from coordinate 13,377 downwards.
AAGGTCAGGTGAGGAAGGGTTTAGGTCAGGTGAGGAAGGGTTTAGGACAGGTGAGGAAGGGGTTTAGGTCAGGTGAGGAAGGGTTAAGGTCAGGGTGAGGAGAGGATTTAGGACAGGTGAGGAAGGGTTAAAGAGTCAGGTTGAGGGAAGGATTTAGGGAAGAGGTGAGGAAGGGTTTAGGACAGGTGAGGAAGGTTTAGGCAGTGGCGGCGGTGGAAATATTGTTGGTGGGCTGTTGATATAGTGAGTAATGGGAGAAATGACCCCTTAAATTAGGACTTCTGGTGTGATGGCGCGTTTCCAGTGCAGCGCGGAGCTCGCTTTAATGCTGCGTTCAGACCGGACGCGATGCGAATATTCGCTTCCCTCTAAACGCTCCTATCGCTTAGTTAGTAACACCGGTTAGTAACAACACACTGATACCGGTTAGTAACAACACACTGATACCGGTTAGTAACAACACACTGATACCGGTTAGTAACAACACACTGATACCGGTTAGTAACAACACGCTGATACCGGTTAGTAACAACACGCTGATACCGGTTAGTAACAACACGCTGATACCGGTTAGTAACAACACACTGATACCGGTTAGTAACAACATACTGATACCGGCTAGTAACAACACACTGATACCGGTTAGTAACAACACGCTGATACCGGTTAGTAACAACACACTGATACCGGTTACTGATACCGGTTAGTAACAACACGCTGATACCGGTTAGTTACAACACACTGATACCGGTTAGTTACAACACACTGATACCGGTTAGTAACAACACACTGATACCGGTTAGTTACAACACACTGATACCGGTTAGTTACAACACACTGATACCGGTGAGTAACAACACACTGATACCGGTTAGTTACAACACACTGATACCGGTTAGTAACAACACACTGATACCGGTTAGTAACAACACGCTGATACCGGTTAGTAACAACACGCTGATACCGGTTAGTAACAACACACTGATACCGGTTAGTAACAACATACTGATACCGGCTAGTAACAACACACTGATACCGGTTAGTAACAACACGCTGATACCGGTTAGTAACAACACGCTGATACCGGTTAGTAACAACACGCTGATACCGGTTAGTAACAACATACTGATACCGGTTAGTAACACAGGGTTGCCAACTCTCACGCATCTGGCGTGTGACACACGCTTTCACTCTCAATGTCACGCTCTCACGCTGCCCAAACTATTCTCACGCCAAAAACAAGATGAACCGGCGATCGTTTTTGGTTGGTTATTTACAATGTTGAGTTGACAGCTGCTCAAGCTGTCGACTCAACAGCTCTTAACAATGGCTCTTAACAACGTTAACAGACAGCAGAGCAGTGGGAGCCGGTTGGTCAATCCGACCCGTATTGCGCATGCGCAAATCTAAGATCCAGTAGAAATGATAAAAAGTAAAAGTCTGCTGCTTATTGTTCTACTAGGCCAAAATAGAGTCAAAGAGTATATGAGAGTGAGAGTGCGTTAATTAATATATTATCAAGTTCATTTTTATTTATCAATTAATTGCTTATCGCGACAGGCCTATGCACACAATAAAACAGTGGAAACAAACATGTGTTTGACTTTCATTAGTGAATGAAACTTTGTGCCCTTTATAGTCTGTGTCCAATATTGTGTATTGTATCAATATTGTGTATTGTATATATATATAATATATATATATATAATATATATATATGACACGATAGCAGTCATTTAGTGCGCATATGTGTAATTAAACCCATTATATCAAAATCTCACTCCAGCCAGGTACCCAAAGTTGGCAACCCTGTAGTAAGAACACACTGATACCGGTTAGTAACAACACACTGATACCGGTTAGTAACAACACACTGATACCGGGGTTAGTAACAACACACTGATACCGGTTAGTAACAACACACTGATACCGGTTAGTAACAACACACTGATACCGGTTAGTAACAACACACTGATACCGGTTAGTAACAACACACTGATACCGGTTAGTAACAACACACTGATACCGGTTAGTAACAACACACTGATACCGGTTAGTAACAACACACTGATACCGGTTAGTAAGAACATACTGATACCGGTTAGTAACAACACACTGATACCGGTTAGTAACAACACACTGATACCGGTTAGTAACAACACACTGATACCGGTTAGTAACAACACACTGATACCGGTTAGTAACAACACACTGATACCGGTTAGTAACAACACACTGATACCGGTTAGTAACAACACACTGATACCGGTTAGTGATACCGGTTAGTAACAACATACTGATACCGGTTAGTAACAACACACTGATACCGGTTAGTAACAACACACTGATACCGGTTAGTAACAACACACTGATACCGGTTAGTAACAACACACTGATACCGGTTAGTAACAACTGTTAGATATTATTATGGATTTACGCACCACGTTTCAAATATCCCCGCGTCCTTCGAGAGCTGTGTTATATGGAAGGAGTTCAGTGCCACCAAGTCAACCATACTCTATTTAATGGCAATATTACAATGCACCAGAAATCATTACATTCAATACACTACACATACAAACACAGTATACTTACAACACAAGATACATATAACACAAATACACACAACACAAAACATACATACAACCTGGTGATCACGTCAGCCGGCCAGCAGAAAGAGACTGAACTCAGTTGTGTGTCCTGACTATATCCAGAAGCAATGGGAGGGATCTCTGATTCTCTCTACTTTGATTGGCAGCCCAAATGTCCCCCCATCACCCCAAATCTTGAGTTCCTTCACTCTCAGGTGGCAAGAGCATTTGCATACAGTGCAAGTCAACAGATGCTGTAACCTCCCCCGCCAAATCCTTTGTCCTCCAAAACCACATGGTCTTCTCTTTAGCCACATGTGCTTGCTCCAAAGTCCAGCTCAGTTTTAACCCAATCACTCATTTTTAAACTTATACATTTGGAGCTAACATGAATACATTCAAATATTCCTTACAACTCCCCCTTTTGATTTAACTCTAATAAATCAACTATTTCAAGACATTCACATTCGTTCTGGGATTCAGACTATTTAAACGTTCAGAAATGGCTCCACATATCAACTTCATATGACCGTGTTAGAAATACCAAAATATGTAAATAACTCCATACATCAATTACATCACTTAGTAACCACAAAGTTAAAACCCTTCAATTATTCTGATTGAGTATAGTCAATCGTCATAAGGTATAACCTTCACAGTGGTGATTCAATTAATCTGTAATCGGCAAAATTGCAGTGTCTTCAAGCTTTAACATTACTTCATGTATACTTCATTCCGCTTTAGTTTCAGAGCCACACATGAGATATTTAGGAGACAGCAAGTCTGTCTTCTCATAAATATGAACAACCTGAAATGCCCTGCCTCCTATCATAAGAAGAGGCAGCTGCAAGGTCAAATTCATATACAGTTCAGAGCCACACATGATATCAGTGCATTAAAACTTCCCAAAGAGTGGAGACCTCAGTATGTCTCCAAAATATCCCTCCTGTTTATACTCCGGATTAACATAGAACCTGGAAAGATACAAATGATATCAAAAATTCATATACAAAAGTACCCAAACGTCTGAGGTAGGTAAATTGTATAGGCACATGTTTTAATGTAATCCCCATGGTCCAATTCTTTCTCTGTACATCGTCAGTTTCTATCACTCAGACCCGTTACTGTTTCCCTGCTCACGTCCACTCTTTAAATTCCACTGGGTTCTGTTGGTTTCTTCACTGGTTTGAGACAAGTGCCCCTAGTGGAACACCTCCCTTTGTAGCCAGACTTCCCCACAGTAGAGGCGAGTTTCTGTGTTTCAGGTTTAAACAGCTTCACAGTCAGATGTATCCAGGATGGTCTCTCCGCCAGTCTAACTGCAGTCGATGTAGACAGGAGTGTTTGTTAGGGACCCTCCCCCTTTGGCGAGTGCCTGCTCCTCCTCTTTATCGCTCTGGTGAACACTCACTTTCCTGGTTTCACTGTCTGCGTAGTGTCAGGTACTTCCATCCGTGGCGAGACCCGGAACTCCTGATACTGCGTCCTTGGATACGCTTCCCACACCGTGGAGTCGCCACCCTTGCTTGGTCAGGTACAGCAGGCCCAGCACGCGGAAGAGGATGACAGCTTTCACACATCCTTCCTGGAGGTTTCCCCACTGCTCACTGATTCCAGTGGTACCAGATGTCTCCTTTCCCTTCCAAGCGGACAGCGTGAGATGTCCTCTGCATCGCCCGATGGGGTTTGATGTCCCCCTTTTGCCTCTGTAATCTGTGTGGAGAAATCTGATACAAATCCCTCAAGCTTACGCTCAGGGCTCCTGGGAACTGGTGACCATGAGTGAGCTCAAATGGAGACAAACCTGTCCCTTTGTTAATTGAGCTCCTGATTTACATAAGAACTAGGGGCCATGCGTCTAACCATTTCATGCCTGTCTCTTCACATGTTTTCAACTTCACTCGTGGTATTTTAACCACCTTTTATCCTTCTGAGCAAGATATCACTTCAACACATTTAATATCTTGCCCTGTCCATCTATTTCAGTCTTCTTTACTGCTATTTTTAATTTACCAATTGATTAATTCATGGTTAATACAACTTTTTATCTTTACTTATTTATCAAGTCAATTCAATTTCTTTAAATTTGTTTCTTTAAAATACATTAGTAGATACCTTGTGGAGTATTCACAATAACTAATCCTCTCTAGGATATGAAATCCATTCATCTTTAACAAGATACTATTTCCCTATTTATTTTTAGTTCATGATAACAATGGTATAAAAACCACACGTTTTACTCATAGCTAGTTTCTATGTCAAGATTATTATGTGTGACATAATAATCAGATGTCTTCTTTTATCCATCTGTTCTCTTTTCTCTTCAGCCTTCAACAACCTTTTCTTATTTCCATTTCTAACCAGTCTTTTACTTATAATCTGTCCCTTTCCTAGGACAGGTAAATACATCCTGCTACTGTAGTGTTCACAAATAAATCTCCATGCAAACTGCTACTGTACACTCAAAAGTGATCTGTTTCATTTTGAAAAGTCAGCTTTTTGAAAACCAACATGGCTCAGTTCAAACTTCTGTTTCAAAACAAAACTCCTCATCTCTTCCCAACATGATTTGACATAAAGATGATTTGCTACCACTATTTTTCATTGTGATATTTGTTCAAACAGAGACTGCATCTGTCTCTGGATTTAAATATATGCCTGATGGCAGTATATTCATAAAAAAATAAAAATAAGTGTCCAGGTTTTTTAACCTCTGTCACTAAAGGACTGCATAAAAATAAGACATGTCATCTGATTAATCTAAAATCAGAATTTAACAGATAATTTGTGTAGTACATCCCACCATTTTTAGGGACGCCTAATTAACATTCTCAAATCTTCAATTAACTTGACCTAAAAAGCTAAAACAGTGTTGTTTTATGATACCTAAAAAAATACTACAATAGATTTTAGACTATAAAAATGTAAATATCAAATTCCCATTGTCTAACAACTCACTCCCCCTTTTCTGAAAAAGAATCCTGTGGATTCATTTTCAGAAACATGAAGAAAGAATGGTAATGCATAGGAGGCAGAGGCACATGCTGTGCCCTGGGAACTTTACGACCCCGGCGTCCTGCTTCAAAGTGCCCTCCGGTTTTTGTTTTACGACACTGGCCTCCTGCTTCATCGTAAATGAAGTTTGGGCTCAGTTTGAGATTTGTGATCTGAGTTAGAGACAACAGTACTTTGCATTGTTCTAAAATATTGGACTCGTTCTGCGACATAGTTACAATCTGTCTTTCATCTAAGTTAAATCTATCCATGTTGTGTTACAAGCATGGTTAGATTTGTAACAGAATACAAAACTAACTGTATTTAGCGCTATATTTGCCTAAAAATGTTAACAAACACCAACTACAAATTAAAGATAAATTGATTTAGCAAAATGAACCCTTATGTGATTCAAAAATGTGACAAAAGAACAATGATTTGTCTTACCCAAGATTGTAGTCTAACAGAATGGCTCTTGACCACATGGGGTCAAATAACTTGGATGACCGGGGGCAGGGAAAAGGAGACTCAAATATGTGCAGAGAGAAATCACACTGCTTGCAGTCTGAGTTCACTAACAATTAAACCATACAAGGCCAGTTCATAACACACAAATTGTCCTCTTTGTATGTCTAATCTAGGTAGAATAATCCACTATTATATTTAATTTGAATGTACTTAATTCTCTGAAAATCAATCTCTTAATCTGTTCCCATTGTACCCGGTAACTACCCGGAATTTCAGAATCGTGTTAAGCATTCTGTCGTTCCATATTCACTTCGCTTTTATTTATCAGACTCAATTAATATGTGCACTTCGCTTTTATTCATCTGACTCAATTAACATCTGCTCACATGTATTAATATACTGGGCTATTGTCGTAGTTACTATTAACGCGCTTCCCGTCTTCAATACCGGTCAGCAATGTAATATTTAACCTCAACGCTTGAAGCTAAACTCATATACTCAATGTAAAAGGTGTACTACCCCCTTTCAGCCACTAGATGGCAGCAGCAGACCACAAATGAGCCTCACTCATCCGTGTGCTTCATTGAGATCAATAAATATTGAGTAATTACCATATCACAGAACTCCGGCTCTTAGCTAAAAAGCGTTCGTCTGTGCTGTAAAACCCCTCAGTTTTAGGCGGCGACCCGATCTGAAATATCGGGTTTCCAGGTTCTGTCGTGCGGTACTCAAAACACGCCACCAGACAGACTGCACCGTCTCTTACGCCACTGTGGACTAGACTACCACAGATCCGCGCTAAACCGTTCTTATGTACGCCACTCAGGACTTTATCTACCTGTAGATCCGCGACAAACTGTAACCATTACGTAACTGTCTACGTACGCTACGCAGGACTATATCTACCTGCGATCAACGACTATGTTTAAAATATGCATTGTATATCCCATTTAAACTTTAAAAACACTGTGAAACGCCTTCAGACAATCCTAACATTTTTAGTGTATTCAATCACAGACAATTGAACAGGCGTCTGTACCTTTTTTTAGAATGAATGCAGGGCCCTGCGTGATTGTCTGAAGTGCTTAAAAGCGCTTATTCTCGACCCAATCCGGTCGTCTGAATCCTCCTCAGCTCATTATCTTGTACGTCGGGTTCACCATCTGTTAGGATATTTTATAATGGATTTACGCACCACGTTTCAAATATCCCCGCGTCCTTCGAGAGCTGTGTTATATGGAAGGAGTTCAGTGCCACCAAGTCAACCATACTCTATTTAATGGCAATATTACAATGCACCAGAAATCATTACATTCAATACACTACACATACAAACACAGTATACTTACAACACAAGATACATATAACACAAATACACACAACACAAAACATACATACAACCTGGTGATCACGTCAGCCGGCCAGCAGAAAGAGACTGAACTCAGTTGTGTGTCCTGACTATATCCAGAAGCAATGGGAGGGATCTCTGATTCTCTCTACTTTGATTGGCAGCCCAAATGTCCCCCCATCACCCCAAATCTTGAGTTCCTTCACTCTCAGGTGGCAAGAGCATTTGCATACAGTGCAAGTCAACAGATGCTGTAACCTCCCCCGCCAAATCCTTTGTCCTCCAAAACCACATGGTCTTCTCTTTAGCCACATGTGCTTGCTCCAAAGTCCAGCTCAGTTTTAACCCAATCACTCATTTTTAAACTTATACATTTGGAGCTAACATGAATACATTCAAATATTCCTTACACAACACACTGATACCGGTTAGTGATACCGGTTAGTAACAACACACTGATACCGGTTAGTAACAACCATGAGTTAATGCTTTGAGTCTGCAGACAGACGGCAGAGAAACACCTTTTAGAATGCGTGTTTTCTGAATGGAGATCGGCTAAGCTAACACAGTATATGCTCCGACTGTCCACACTCACAACAACGGCCTACAGACATAAATAAAGCAGCGACTGTATTCTCCATGACACAGGCAGTCTGTGGTTTGTACTGGTTTAACTTCTGTCTAGTTTCTGAACAGATCGTATCTGTCCCCGGCTGTTTGAAGAGCAAGCATGGGAAACAAAAGACAGCATGTACCTGTTAGCATCCAGCTAGCCATGCCTTTCTGGTGTACCAGCTACCTGAGAAGCCTCGTTGATACGTTTTGTCTTTTTCACGAGCTTGCTGTGATATATACAAATCGGGTTGGTCCGGTCCAAGGTCTTTAAGAATCAATTTATCTCCCGAACTTCTCCTTTGGAAAGGATTGGAGAGTAGCTCTTGCACGGAATTGGGCGGGGACCGAGGTCCGGCGACTCCACCTGCACACCATTCTCATCCAACTACTGCGTCACCTTGGTCACTCACGAGTCTAAAAAACAACTCACGTGAACGCACGTAAGCAACGTGGGCGCCAACGTGGGCGCCAACGTGAGCGGCGACGTGACCAAAATATTTGACGCCGCTGATTGGCTGAAATTATGTTTCGGCGGCACAGTTTACTATTGAGACTTTTGCAACGTGCTGGTTGCTGCTGTTTGGCTCGGGGGCTCCGCCCGGTAATGATAAACTAATGCCATGGGCCAGGCCAGGCAGGAAACATGTGACTTATCAGTAACTTTAGACATCGTAACACCATTTTAAACGAGATTTTATTGTAGATTATACATTTTACTGATACCAATTCTATGATATTTACCTTGTTCATTCAAAATAAAAATATAAAATATATATATTTTTTAAATGTTTTTTTTTAAAATATATATATTTTATTAAAAAAAAATGTTTGTATGTGGGAAGAGGTGGGGCGGCGCCCCTAGCGCCCCTATGGGCCGGCCGCCACTGGGTTTAGGTCAGGTGAGGAAGGGTTTAGGACAGGTGAGGAAGGGTTTAGGACAGGTGAGGAAGGGTTTAGGACAGGAAGGGTTAAGGTCAGGTGAGGAAGAGTTTAGGACAGGTGAGGAAGGGTTAAGGTCAGGTGAGGAAGAGTTTAGGACAGGCGAGGAAGGGTTTAGGTCAGGAAGGGTTAAGGTCAGGTGAGGAAGGGTTTAGGACAGGTGAGGAAGGGTTAAGGTCAGGTGAGGAAGGCTTTAGGACAGGTGAGGAAGGGTTTAGGACAGGTGAGGAAGGGTTAAAGTCAGGTGACGAAGGGTTTAGGACAGGTGAGGAAGGGTTTAGGACAGGTGAGGAAGGGTTTAGGACAGGTGAGGAAGGGTTTAGGACAGGTGAGGAAGGGTTTAGGACAGGTGAGGAAGGGTTTAAGTCAGGTGACGAAGGGTTTAAGTCAGGTGAGGAAAGATGCAGACTTGTTCCTGTACCACTGATGGAAGAAAGTGTCTTCTAAAAACTGGACGGAGGTTCAGGAGTTGATTTTGAGTCCATCTTCAACCTGAAAAGGTCCAACCAGCTCATCTTCAACAACACCAGTAGCCCACCTCCACCTTGCTGGTGTCTGAGTGGAAGTGGAGCTCTGTGCCTGTTACTGATCCATCTGCTCCGTCAAGAGTCACGCTCATCTCATCAGTCCATGAAACCTTTGACAGATCTGTCTTCAGATATTTCTTGGCCCAGTCTTGAAGTTTGAACTTGTGTGTCTTGTTCAGTGGAGGTTGGGTTTCAGCCTCTCTTGCCTTGGCCATGTCTCTGAACACCTGAGACTTCTGGGCCCTCCAGGTAGGTAGGTGTTTCTATGGATTTATGAAACAGACTGCAAGTCACAGCACGACCTGCTGAGAGGGCTTTGGGGGTGGGGGGGGCAGGGTGTGTGACGCAAGACACATTGAGAGCATCGTTGCGAAAGGGAATGCAGCAAAATAATCGTTTTTTTTCGATTACGTTGTTTTCATAATCGCTGCAAGCCAAAATCGAGATTAAAATACGATTAATTGCACAGCCCTAATTTAAATGTTTACGTACTAAATAAAGTACTTAAAGGAACTGTTATAGATATCTGCTGTTATTTGTCAAAAGTAAATCTATGTTTTTAATATTTAGTAAACGATAACGTCTGAATAAAGGTCATCTGAAGTGATATTAGTTTGACATGATAAAGTTTACTTTCTGAAGGAGACACATTTTATTGTTCATTCATTTCAATGTTGAGAAACACATCTGATTATGAACTCATCTTTGTCCTCATCATGTTTTCTTTATTCAGACTGAGAGGCTGCAGTTTGTCAGAGATCAGTTGGTCTGCTCTGATCTCAGCTCTGAAGTCAAACCCCTCCCACCTGAGAGAGCTGGACCTGAGTGAGAACAACAAGCTGCAGGATTCAGGAGTGAAGCTGCTGAGAGATCTTCTGGAGAGTCCAGACTGCAGACTGGAGACTCTCAGGTCAGTTCACTGACTCTCTGTTACTGCTGGAGATCTCATGTTTCATTAGTTATTCAACCGGATTCTTCTACATTAATATATGTTTGTAATTGTTGTTTTATTCATATTTTAATCAGGGCTGCTCGATTATGGCAAAAATCATAATCACGATTATTTTGGTCAAAATGTTATCAGGATTATTAAATACGATTATTCTTTGACTTTGAAAACATCCATTTATTGAACTTTAAAAATAATAATAATAATTTGAACAGTATGTTTTTAACAGTTGATTTCCCTGAACTTTAAGTTTAATTCAACTGAAAAACCAATTCAAAATAAATTATGCATTTATATCTACATTTAAATAAATAAACTTCAAAATAATAAATACCAATAAAGAAGATCAACAAATATTTTGGAGCGCACTTCCACAACCTGCTAAACATATAGAAATATGATAACTGACATCACTCTCAACCTGTAATGTTTAATTATACTGCTCCACGCGGTGCTCTTATTTTGGTAACCCCTCATCTGGAAACAGGAAGTAGCTGAGAGGCTCCGGCTGGACGAGTTAGTGGAAGTTGACGCTAGAGACGGAGAATAAAGAAAGTAAAGCTTCCCTTGTGACGTGTTTCTATGGATTTGTGAAACAGACTGCAAGTCACAGCACGACCTGCTGAGAGGGCTTTGGGGGGGGGGGGGGGGGGGGACAGGGTGTGTGACGCAAGACACATTGAGAGCATCGTTGCGAAAGAGAATGCAGCAAAATAATCGTTTTATTTCGATTACGTTGTTTTCATAATCGTTGCAAGCCAAATCGAGATTAAAATACGATTAATTGCACAGCCCTAATTTAAATGTTTACGTACTAAATAAAGTACTTAAAGGAACTGTTATAGATATCTGCTGTTATTTGTAAAAAGTAAATCTATGTTTTTAATATTTAGTAAACGATAACGTCTGAATAAAGGTCATCTGAAGTGATATTAGTTTGACATGATAAAGTTTACTTTCTGAAGGAGACACATTTTATTGTTCATTCATTTCAATGTTGAGAAACACATCTGATTATGAATTCATCTTTGTCCTCATCATGTTTTCTTTATTCAGACTGAGGTGGTGCAGGTTGTCAGAGATCAGCTGTTCTGCTCTGGCCTCAGCTCTGAAGTCCAACCCCTCCCACCTGAGAGAGCTGGACCTGGGTGACAACTACAATCTGCAGGGTTCAGGAGTGAAGCTGCTGAGAGATCTTCTGGAGAGTCCAGACTGCAGACTGGAGACCCTCAGGTCAGTAAGGGGTCTCTGCTGGTTCAGCAGTATTGTATGAAACTCAGGGAGGTGTTTCTCTCACTGGGGAAACAGATCAGTGATGTTACCCACTCTTCTAGTCGACTGATAGTCGTCAATTCAGGCGATTAGTCGACTCACGTTTACGGTATATTATGATTATTCATATATCAGGTTTTTCTCCCAAAATGGCTTCAGTCTCCAAAGCTGATAAAGAGCATTATTATAACAGTGTTGTGCTTCACATAGAATATATAATAAGACTGTAATAATGAACCTTTGAAGTATAGATGAGATCTCACAGTAGAGAGCGCATGAGAGTCACAGCGCACGGACGCAGCGGTGCAAACAGCAGAAGCTCCGCTAAGGACTCTCAATGTGTGTGAACAAGCAGCGAGGACACACGCTGAACATATCTGAATATAACAACCCAATAAAAACTACACAGGAAACGGAAACACTGAAAATATGAGCGTGGGCTGGAATCCCTCCGGACATGACGCCCTCATCATGAGATGAGAGCTTTATGGTGTTCTGAGGTCAGAAGGACTTTATACTATAGGTCTCTATATGTTGATGCAGAGCTAGCTGCTGCCTGACTCTCTGCGTTCCTCCCAGTCTGAGAGAGGGACACACGTTGGGGATACGGAGGAGACTTCTTCTCTGTGGAGTCTGCATGTCACCTTGTGGGTCCTTTACGCTCAGAAGGATCCACACTTTAGATGTCCTGCCCGACAGAATGATCTCAATGACCAGGCTCCGCTCTGAATGAAGGCTGAGGGTTTCCAGCTGACTTCTTTAGCCGACTAACGTTCAGTCGACTAATTGGGGCAGCCCTACAGCTTTCCTCCAGACATATGGGGTTTCACAGAAGAGTGGGAAAGGTAGTCTGTTCTTGATGGGATGAGTTTCTAATGGTTACTTCCTGTGATGCAGCTGTAAAGCCTGAGGTCAGGACTCTGAAGCTGACTCAAAGAACTAACACTTATTCAAACTGGATCTCAAACTGTGGGATTGTGTTCATCCCTACAGGATTCATCAACAGACGTTCATTGCCACGATCCAGAAGAGCTGTGAGTACTGAAACCATGTCCTCCATTCATCAAGATATGAAACTCTTTGATGGAGCATGACCTCAGAGAAAACAACACTCTTCATCATTCTGGCTGTTTCTCTTCATCATCATCATCATCATTCTCTCTCACCTTCTCCTCTCAGATGACAGGAAGACTGGAAGGTGAGAGGTCGTACCGGGTGAACTTTATTCATTGAGGTTTCTGTTTCTCTTTCAGGTCCGGGGGGGTTACCTGTTGACCCGTGTCCGTCTCCGCAAGTGTCCGCAGGCATCCCATAATACTGCGTTTGGGGGGCGTTCTGTGATCAAAGCTGTCTCTGAAACGCTCTCTAAGTCTTTGACGACCTCACGATGACCTCATATGTTTTAACTGAGGATCAAACCTGTGTTTAGTCTAGAAAAAGGTAAATGTGTGCATTTTATTATAAAGTTGTGTTTATTTACAGACCGTTGCAAAAACTAAGAAGCTTCTAAACATCAGGTTTGAAACTAAAAGAGCTTTGAAACACAATGAAAGATGTTTGGAGTTTGATTTGAGTTATTCATTTAAACTTTTTGTCTAAGAGATGCTGATTTGAAACAGCTGTTACATACAGTTACGGCACTTCCTGTTTCTGCCGGAGAGAGGGGAGAGGGGG
>CADEHL010000441.1:0-36667 GCA_902827135.1 Harpagifer antarcticus | reverse complement strand
GTCCCTTTCCAAGTCGGATTTGTATTGTTATTATAAGACAGTAATATTAAATCAATCAAAGTTTATTTATAGCCCAATTTCACAAATGTTTGTCTCAGTGGACTTCACCGTTTGTGCAGAATGTCAGTATGACAATATTGTCACGATTCTTGTGTTCTGTCACGTTTTTAGTTGTGTGTGTCTGGTAGTGGGTGTGTTGCTGTTCTCCTTGTCATGTTTTCCTCCTTGTGTATTGTCTGGTCCTTCTCCGTGTGTTTTCCTCCCTGTCGTTAGTTTCCCTTGTGTGTCTGATTGTCTGATTGTGTTTACCTGTTTCCCTTGTGTGTCTAATTGTCTGATTGTGTTCACCTGTTTCCCTTGTGTGTCTAATTGTCTGATTGTGTTCACCTGTTTCCCTTGTGTGTCTAATTGTCTGATTGTGTTCACCTGTTTCCCTTGTGTGTCTAATTGTCTGATTGTGTTCACCTGTTTCCCTTGTGTGTCTGATTGTCTGATTGTGTTCACCTGTTTCCCTTGTGTGTCTAATTGTCTGATTGTGTTCACCTGTTTTCCTTGTGTGTCTGATTGTCTGATTGTGTTCACCTGTTTCCCTTGTGTGTCTAATTGTCTAATTGTGTTCACCTGTTTCCCTTGTGTGTCTCCGGTGCTCATCAGTGTCAGCCCCTGATTGTTTTCACCTGTGTCTTGTTATCCTGTGTTTAAATTCCCCTGTCTCCCAGTGGCGGTTCTAGAACATTTTACATGGGGTGGCAAAGGGGGGGCAAGAGGTCAAGCCAGGGTGGCATGGGAGGGCGGACAGTACGTGGTATTTTACACTGTATAACCTATTTATTGTTAATTCATGCCCTAACACAAGTGTTCTTAATGCACAAGAGAAACAAGGTGTTCAGACAATCAATCGGGTGCCCTTTGAGTCCCCCAAGCTTACTTCAATAATTTTAAATGAAAGGAAACTACAAAATGTATTTTAAAGCAATTAATTAATGGAACAGGTTGTTTTGCATTAAAATGTGTTGTCTTAGTATTAGACAGACATATGTTGCATGTGCTCACTAAGCATTATTACATATTAAACAAATCAAAATGGCCAATTATTCCAAAATGTTGCTGCTAATATAATCACATGCTTGTCAACTTTAACTGATCAAAAATAAATTCTGAAAAAATACTTGAATTATCTGTGAAATTGCAATATTGACCCTCAGTTTGTTTCAACCCGTCACGCCAAACCATTTACCCTCCTATTAAAATAATGGATCAGTCCATGTGTGATCTGCATTGAGGGGATTACACCATTTACCATCCATCCATCCATCCATCTTCTTCCGCTTATCCGTGGTCGGGTCGCGGGGGTAGCAGTTCCAGCAGAGAGCCCCGAACTTCCTTTTCCCTGGCGACATCAACCAGCTCTGACTGGGGGATCCCAAGGCGCTCCCAGGCCAGCGAAGAGATATAATCCCTCCACCTGGTCCTAGGTCTACCCCTTGGTCTCTTCCCAGCTGGACGTGCCTGGAACACCTCCCTAGGGAGGCGCCCAGGTGGCATCCTAACTAGGTGCCCGAACCAACTCAACTGGCTCCTTTCGACGGGAAGGAGGAGCGGCTCAACTCCGAGTCCCTCCCGGATGACCGAACTTCTCACCTTATCCCTAAGGGAGACACCAGCCACCCTGCGGAGAAAACCCATCTCGGCCGCTTGTATCCGCGATCTGGTTCTTTCGGTCATGACCCATCCTTCATGACCATAGGTGAGGGTAGGAACGGAAATGGCCCGGTAGACAGAGAGCTTTGCCTTCTGGCTCAGCTCCCTTTTCGTCACAACGGTGCGGTAAAGCGACTGCAGTACCGCTCCCGCTGCTCCGATTCTCCGGCCCATCTCACGTTCCATTGTTCCCTCACTCGAGAACAAAACCCCGAGATACTTGAACTCCTTCACTTGGGGTAAGGACTCATTCCCTACTTGGAGTGGACAGTCCATCGGTTTCCTGCTGAGAACCATGGCCTCAGATTTGGAGGTGCTGATCCTCATCCCAGCCGCTTCACACTCGGTTGCGAACCGATCCAGTGAGTGCTGAAGGTCGCAGACCGATGAAGCCATCAGAACCACATCATCTGCAAAAAGCAGTGGTGCAATCCTTAGCCCACCGAACTGCAGACCCCCCCCCCCATGACTACGCCTCGAAATCCGATCCATGTATATTACAAACAGGATTGGTGACAAAGCGCAGCCCTGGCGGAGGCCAACCCTCACCGGAAATGGGTCCGACTTACTGCCGAGGAGCCGGACACAGCTCTCGCTTTGGGAGTACAGAGATTGGATGGCCCTGAGTAGAGACCCCCTCACCCCATACTCCCGCAGCACCTCCCACAGTAACTCCCTGGGAACCCGGTCATACGCCTTCTCCAAGTCCACAAAACACATGTAGACCGGATAAGCGTACTCCCAAGCCCCCTCCAGGATCCTTGCGAGAGTAAAAAGCCGATCCGTCGTTCCACGACCAGGACGGAATCCGCATTGTTCCTCCTCAATCTGAGGTTCGACAATCGGCCTGACCCTCCTTTCGAGTACCTTAGAGTAAACTTTCCCGGGGAGGCTGAGTAGTGTGATGCCTCTGTAATTGGCACACACCCTCTGGTCCCCCTTTTTAAAAAGGGGAACCACCACCCCGGTCTGCCACTCCTTCGGTACCGTTTCCGACTTCCACGCAATGTTGATGAGACGTGTCAACCAAGACAGTCCCTCAACACCCAGAGCCTTCAGCATTTCTGGGCGGATCTCATCCACCCCCGGGGCTTTGCCACTGTGGAGTTGTTTAACAACCTCAGTGACCTCCCCCCGGGAGATTGGTGTTGATCCCCCGTCATACTCCAGCTCTGCCTCTAACATAGAGGACGGAGTTGTCGGGTTCAGGAGTTCCTCAAAGTGCTCCTTCCAACGCCCTAACACTCCATCAGTTGAGGTCAACAACGTCCCATCCTTACTGTACACAGCTTGGATGGTCCCCTGCTTCCCCCTCCTGAGGTGTCGGACAGTTTTCCAGAAGAACTTTGGTGCCGCCCGAAAGTCCTTTTCCATGTCCTCTCCGAACTTCTCCCACACCCGCTGCTTTGCCTCGGTCACGGCTGAGGCTGCTGCCCTTCGGGCCTGTCGGTACCTTGCAACTGCCTCGGGAGTCCCCCGAGATAACAAATCCCTGAAGGCCTCCTTCTTCAGTCGGACGGCTTCCCTGACCACCGGTGTCCACCAGGAGGTTCGAGGGTTACCGCCCCTTGAGGCACCTAGGACCTTGAGACCACAGCTCCCCGCCGCGGCTTCGGCAATAGAGGCTTTGAACACCGACCACTCTGGTTCAATGTCCCCAACCTCCACAGGAATGCCCGAAAAGCTCCGCCGGAGGTGTGAGTTGAAGGCCTCCTGAACCTGGGCCTCCTCCAGACGTTCCCAGTTCACCCGAACTACACGTTTGGGCTTACCAGGGTCTATCCAGAGGCTTCCGCTGCCACTCGACCCAACTCACCACCAGATGGTGATCAGTTGACAACTCCGCCCCTCTCTTTACCCGAGTGTCCAAAACATACGGCCTCAGGTCCGATGATACGATAACGAAATCGATCATGGACCTTCTGCCTAGGGTGCTCTGGTACCACGTACACTTATGAGCATTCCTATGTTCGAACATGGTGTTTGTTATGGCCAATCCATGACTAGCACAGAAGTCCAGTAACAAACCACCACTCCGGTTCAGATCAGGGGGGCCGTTCCTCCCAATCACGCCCCTCCAAGTGTCTCCATCATTGCCCACATGTGCGTTGAAGTCTCCCAGCAAGATTAAAGAGTCCCCTTCAGGAGCCCCATACAGGACTCTTTCCAGGGTCTCCAAGAAGGCCGTATACTCTGAACTGCTGTTGGGTGCATAAGCACACACAACAGTCAGATTACATCACAAAGTGTCCGTTTCTTCTCTTACCTATATTTCAGTTTTTGTATTTTCAGATTAAGATTGACAAGCTCAACATTTCAACTCTGTTATATGAATTAATAATAGTAAATAATTGTTTATTACAAAATAAACAATAGTTTTGCAAAATATTACAATTTTGTAATGTCCTTGATTTCCATGTGGTGCCATGTCTTAGCTAAACAAGGTCTCATGCCTACTTTTTGTCAACAACTTCAACCCTGTTAAATCTTTTCAAGTAAATTCCTAGTAATTATTTATATGTTGTGCCTGAGGAGGGACATGTCAGTAGTCCACTACCAGATGTTATGACCAAACATTTCATTCTTCAAAGATATAAAGACCCAAAAGGCCTCCGATTCAGAGAATACTCTAATTCTGCATACTGTAAGTACTTAGTTATAATTAAGTACACAAATGCCATGACCCATCTCTTCAGAGAGCTAAAGGTGACGTGTGCAGCAACACATTTCAATCAATAATTGTCAATACTAAGAGCTGCTGGATTGAGCTGCTGGAACATGTAAGGAGAATAAGAACAGACCATGAGGTCCAGCTGGAGTCTCCTCTGCCTCCTCCTCTTCCTCCTGCTCTGACCCTCCTGGTCTCTTCATCTCCTCCTCTTCCTCCTGGTCTCTTCATCTCCTCCTCTTCCTCCTGGTCTCTTCATCTCCTCCTCTTGCTCCTGCTCTGACCCTCCTGGTCTCTTCATCTCCTCC
The DNA here is from genome assembly GCA_902827135.1 of Harpagifer antarcticus. Lineage (NCBI taxonomy): Eukaryota > Metazoa > Chordata > Actinopteri > Perciformes > Harpagiferidae > Harpagifer > Harpagifer antarcticus. Next base: position 31,990 of record CADEHL010000441.1, on the reverse strand, counting down.
TCTTCCTCCTGTCTCTTCATCTCCTCCTCTTCCTCCTGGTCTCTTCATCTCCTCCTCTTCCTCCTGCTCTGACCCTCCTGGTCTCTTCATCTCCTCCTCTTCCTCCTGGTCTCTTCATCTCCTCCTCTTCCTCCTGGTCTCTTCATCTCCTCCTCTTCCTCCTGCTCTGACCCTCCTGGTCTCTTCATCTCCTCCTCTTCCTCCTGGTCTCTTCATCTCCTCCTCTTCCTCCTGGTCTCTTCATCTCCTCCTCTTCCTCCTGCTCTGACCCTCCTGGTCTCTTCATCTCCTCCTCTTCCTCCTGGTCTCTTCATCTCCTCCTCTTCCTCCTGGTCTCTTCATCTCCTCCTCTTCCTCCTGGTCTCTTCATCTCCTCCTCTTCCTCCTGCTCTGACCCTCCTGGTCTCTTCATCTCCTCCTCTTCCTCCTGCTCTGACCCTCCTGGTCTCTTCATCTCCTCCTCTTCCGCCTGGTCTCTTCATCTCCTCCTCTTCCTCCTGGTCTCTTCATCTCCTCCTCTTCCTCCTGCTTCTGACCCTCCTGGTCTCTTCATCTCCTCCTCTTCTACTGGTCTCTTCATCTCCTCCTCTTCCTCCTGGTCTCTTCATCTCCTCCTCTTCCTCCTGCTCTACCTCCTGGTCTCTTCATCTCCTCCTCTTCCTCCTGGTCTCTTCATCTCCTCCTCTTCCTCCTGGTCTCTTCATCTCCCTCCTCGTCCTCCTGCTCTGACCCTCCTGGTCTCTTCATCTCCTCCTCTTCCTCCTGGTCTCTTCATCTCCTCCTCTTCCTCCTGGTCTCTTCATCTTCCTCCTCTTCCTCCTGCTCTGACCCTCCTGGTCTCTTCATCTCCTCCTCTTCTCCTGGTCTCTTCATCTCCTCCTCTTCCTCCTGGTCTCTTCATCTCCTCCTCTTCCTCCTGCTCTGACCCTCCTGGTCTCTTCATCTCCTCCTCTTCCTCCTGGTCTCTTCATCTCCTCCTCTTCCTCCTGGTCTCTTCATCTCCTCCTCTTCCTCCTGCTCTGACCCTCCTGGTCTCTTCATCTCCTCCTCTTCCTCCTGGTCTCTTCATCTCCTCCTCTTCCTCCTGGTCTCTTCATCTCCTCCTCTTGCTCCTGCTCTGACCCTCCCGGTCTCTTCATCTCCTCCTCTTCCTCCTGCTCTGACCCTCCTGGTCTCTTCATCTCCTCCTCTTCCTCCTGCTCTGACCCTCCTGGTCTCTTCATCTCCTCCTCTTCCTCCTGCTCTGACCCTCCCGGTCTCTTCATCTCCTCCTCTTCCTCCTGCTCTGACCCTCCTGGTCTCTTCATCTCCTCCTCTTCCTCCTGCTCTGACCCTCCTGGTCTCTTCATCTCCTCCTCTTCCTCCTGCTCTGACCCTCCTGGTCTCTTCAGTGAACTCTCTTTTCCTTTTCCTCTTTCTGTTCGTCCTGATCTCTTCTCAGATATGTTTTGTTGTTGTTGTTGAATCACTCCTACACTCTGGCCTGCAAGAGTCTACTTGTGAAAAGCACTGGCACAAATGCTTGTATAACTTTACACGTTAGGGCCATGTAGCCTAGCTAATAAGTAGCATATCATCAGAAAGTATTGATCAAGCGCACACAGGCAGCTGTGTTTGGATCGAGTTGTTACGGTAAAGGATGTATCCTGGTTTCATTGATCTGGCCTCATTGCTGTGATGTGTAGTTTACGTGGATTTAATAGTAGGCTACCGCATAGTTTAGCAAAGTGATCGATCTCCCAGCTAACGCTGTCTGTGTAGTATTTTGTAATGTAACGCCCCAAACAGCGCCCATCTGTTAAACGCTATCGATTCAAACGGCAGCGTTTTATTAATATTTAGTTTCAAGCTCTCGTCCTTAGTAAAAACAAAACTAGTGGAAGGGGAAATGCTCCCAGGGGAAGCTGGTCCATAGGTGCTGGGACAGCTCGCTCCCTCTCTGCAGCTCTGTGAGCCGCGGGCTGTGTGAACGCCGCCCCGCAGTTTAATGCAGGGCCGGAGCTGCGTTTTTAACGGGCCTAAAATGATATTTAAAATGATTCACTTTTAACTAATGTAATGCTTTGTTTTGTTGCTTGAGAAGCTTGTGGAAATAGTGTAGGTTTGTTTTAGTACAGTTTTAGGGAAACAAAAGTTAGGGGGGCAGCTGGGGGGGCAAGGCTCTAAAGTGCCCCCCAGTAGATCCGCCCCAGTGTTCGCTGTCAGTTCGGCTTGTCTCTTGCCATCGTCAGGTCTATGCTCTCTGTGCTCTTGAAAAGTTGTGTTCCTCACTACGTGAGCGCTTTCATTTTGTTCTCTATGTTTGTCATCTCAACTTGAGATTTGATAGTGACCTTTTTTTTGTTCATCTTGCTGTATGTTGGAAAAATAAAGTATCTTACCAATACTTTACCTCTGTCTCCCGGGTCGTGCAATTGGGTCCTACATCCTAAGTATCTGAGTTCTCAACAAATATGACACCCTCTGTCCTTAGACCCTCTGTCCTTAGACCCTCTGTCCTTAGACCCTCTGTCCTCAGACCCTCACACCGTACAAGGAAACACTTCCAGAGAAAACCCACAGTTTAAAGGGAACATGGAGAACCCTCAGGGAGAGCAACAGAGGAGGGATCCCTCTCCCAGGACGGACAGACTGCAATAGATGCCGTGTGTAAATTGAAAAGATAATACATTTGCAACATAGGTAGTCCAGATGTTTGGAAATGCATGTGTGTATAATAGGAAGATGAATCCACGAGGATATCCATCCAGGACCTCTGATCCAGGACCACAGCCACGACTCAAGATCCAGGACCTATGATCCAGGACCACAGCCACGACTCAAGATCCAGGACCTTTGATCCAGGACCACAGCCACGACTCAAGATCCAGGACCTATGATCCAGGACCACAGCCACGACTCAAGATCCAGGACCTATGATCCAGGACCACAGCCACGACTCAAGATCCAGGACCTATGATCCAGGACCACAGCCACGACTCAAGATCCAGGACCTATGATCCAGGACCACAGCCACGACTCAAGATCCAGGGCCTATGATCCAGGACCACAGCCACGACTCAAGATCCAGGACCTATGATCCAGGACCACAGCCACGACTCAAGATCCAGGGCCTATGATCCAGGACCACAGCCACGACTCAAGATCCAGGACCTATGATCCAGGACCACAGCCACGACTCAAGATCCAGGGCTCGCGATGCAGGACACAGGACCGCAGGATCATCCATGACTCCGGATCCCAGCGTATATAGACACCAAAAAGAGATTTGGGGAAGCTGGGTTAATCGGAACATGTAGATGGAGTATCAGTAGTAAAAGTACACAAGTATTATTATCTTCAATGTTGGGAGGAGTACTCAGATCCTTTATTAAAGTTCAAATACAATGGTCTTAAAATACTACACATAAAAGTCCTGATTTCCAAATTGTACTGAAGTAAAAGTAGAAAAGTATTAGCGTGAAAATGTACAACAAGTAAAAGTACTATGACCCATTTCAGAATAATATTGAGTATTATCAGCTTAATGTACTTCAAGTATCACAAGTACAAATACTTGATATGCAGATTTTTATAAATAAAATGTATGTTGTTTTTATGATTACTATTATTTATTATTATTATTATTATTATTATTTTTATGAATAAATATATATTGTTGTATACGTTTTATTAATACTTTTATTATTATTTTTATTTGTATTCATAACATGCATTATTGTTTTTATTATTATACTTATTAGATATATAAATATATTAATTTTTTTAATTCATCCCAAGAAGGGAAATAGTTTTGTTATTATTACTATTTAGTTTATGTTTATTTATTTTCCTTTTATTTATTATTTTTGTGTTTTTTTAATATCTAGATTTTTATAAATGTCATTGAGTTTAGTGAAATCTCGTGTTCTGAGAAATGCTGTTTTCTCTTCTTTAGAATGTGGATAATTTTCTGAAATGTCATGAACTGTCGTTGGGTTCCCACCGGCGGGGGCAGACGCAACATCTTGCAAGAAGCAGCGTATGAATGATGCATACCCACTGAACGGGGAGAAACTCAGCTAACTGATGATATGAACGATGTTTACCTAACAGAACACACTTCCAACACCAAGCGTCTAAATCGTCTAAAATGAAACGGAGCTAATGCTACATTAGCACATAACTGGCAAAAGCGATCTTTTCTACTTCATGCTCTCGACATATCACATGAAAGCTGAGAATCCACAGATTCCATTGTTATAAGCCTCATCACGGAGGCCTGACAAATAGACCCGGGGCTTAACAGGGAGATGTCGTTGGGTTTGAAGGTGTTAAGAAATGTCGTGGGGTTTAGCGAAATATCGTTGGGTTTTGCGAAATGTCGTTGGTTTTGTGAAATATCGTTGGGTTTTGTGAAATGTCGTGGGGTTTAGCGAAATATCGTTGGGTTTTGCGAAATATCGTTGGGTTTTGTGAAATATCGTTGGGTTTTGCGAAATGTCGTTGGTTTTGTGAAATATCGTTGGGTTTTGTGAAATGTAGTTGGGTTTGTGAAATATCGTTGGGTTTTGTGAAATGTCGTGGGGTTTAGCGAAATATCGTTGGGTTTTGCGAAATATCGTTGGGTTTTGTGAAATATCGTTGGGTTTTGCGAAATGTCGTTGGTTTTGTGAAATATCGTTGGGTTTTGTGAAATGTAGTTGGGTTTGTGAAATATCGTTGGGTTTTGTGAAATGTCGTGGGGTTTAGCGAAATATCGTTGGGTTTTGTGAAATGTCGTTGGGTTTAGCGAAATATCGTTGGGTTTTACGAAATATCGTTGGGTTTTGTGAAATATCGTTGGGTTTTGTGAAATGTCGTTGGGTTTAGCGAAATATCGTTGGGTTTTGTGAAATATCGTTGGGTTTGTGAAATGTCGTTGGGTTTAGCGAAATATCGTTGGGTTTTGTGAAATATCGTTGGGTTTTGTGAAATGTAGTTGGGTTTGTGAAATGTCGTTGGGTTTGTGAAATGTCGTTGGGTTTGTGAAATGTCGTGGGCTTTAGTGAAATGTCGTTGGGTTTAGCGAAATGTCGTTGGGTTTGTGAAATGTCGTTGGGTTTGTGAAATGTCGTTGGGTTTGTGAAATGTCGTTGGGTTTGTGAAATGTCGTGGGCTTTAGTGAAATGTCGTTGGGTTTTGCGAAATGTCGTTGGGTTTGTGAAATGTCGTTGGGGTTTGTGAAATGTCGTGGGCTTTAGTGAAATGTCGTTGGGTTTAGCGAAATGTCGTTGGGTTTGTGAAATGTCGTTGGGTTTGTGAAATGTCGTGGGCTTTAGTGAAATGTCGTTGGGTTTAGCGAAATGTCGTTGGGTTTGTGAAATGTCGTTGGGTTTTGTGAAATGTCGTTGGGTTTGTGAAATGTCGTTGGGTTTGTGAAATGTCGTTGGGTTTGTGAAATGTCGTGGGCTTTAGTGAAATGTCGTTGGGGTTTAGCGAAATGTCGTTGGGTTTGTGAAATGTCGTTGGGTTTGTGAAATGTCGTGGGCTTTAGTGAAATGTCGTTGGGTTTAGCGAAATGTCGTTGGGTTTGTGAAATGTCGTTGGGTTTGTGAAATGTCGTTGGGTTTGTGAAATGGCGTGGGCTTTAGTGAAATGTCGTTGGGTTTAGCGAAATGTCGTTGGGTTTGTGAAATGTCGTTGGGTTTTGTGAAATGTCGTTGGGTTTGTGAAATATCGTTGGGTTTAGCGAAATGTCGTTGGGTTTTTTAGAAATGTCGTTGGGTTTGTGAAAGGTGCAGTTTAGTTTTGTGGTTTTTGAATGTTGACATTTTGGGAAATCTCATGTTCTCTGGAATTTTCTCTTTTGTGAAATGTCATGATATTTTGCACACATCAAGCGTTTCCCCCCACCCCCCTCCCCCTCTCCTGCAGGTGGGGATGATCCTGAACGGCTTCACGCTGAAGGTGTATTTCTGCGCGCAGCAGCAGTCCAGCAGCGTCACCGTCTACCTGAAGAACCTGGTGGCCGCAGACTTCCTGATCAGCCTCTGCCTGCCGCTCCGGATCCTGAACTACTCCAGCGCCTCGGTCCACATCCACCTCGTCTACTGCAAGTTCGGGGCGTCCGCCTTCTACCTCAACATGTACGCCAGCATCTTGTTCATGGGCTACATCGCAGCCAACAGGTAGGACTGAGCTTAGGGGGGGTCACAATTATTTTAGTTCAGGTCCACATAAAGACAAATATGATCTCAAGTGGGCCGGACCAGTGACATCACAGCATGATAACCTAAGATTCATACTAATACATGTCAGCAACTTGTTGTTATTTCCCAGAATAAAGACTCTAAATCTCACTAATACCAGTTTTAAATGTCAGTTTGACGTACAGCTGAAGCACCTTATTCATAACCAGGTGTTAAAGTAATGTTTCATCAAAATAAAGAAGTGAACAGCACGTGGTTGGATGAGCTCTGCATGATATTGAGGTCAAGATACCACAGAGGTTATTCTACCAGAACGACTACTCTACTTTAGTTTAGCTGCTTCCTGATGTTGTCACTAAAACAGTAACAGAGATTGACGAGGTACTCTAATCTTTCACAGTCTCCTTTACAGACAGTTACTCAAGTATAACTACTGAAGTATTATCTCAAATAGCCCAGACTCTCACTTCTGTCTGGCGTGAAAGAAGATACGATAAAACTGATCCGAGACACTGACAGATTAGACGATAAAAAGGTGGTCTCTACAGCTGCACTGTGCATGCTTTGTTCATTATAAGGATGTGGGAGATGTATTTTAAAGCTTCAGGATGTGGTTTTCTAAAGAAGACTATACATGCTACAGGAAGAAGATGCTTTGTTTAGCAGCCTGCAGTTTAAAGTCTGACCAGAGTTTCTCAGAGAAAGAGTTGTGCTGGTGCACGGTCACATGACTTCACGTCAGCACCGCTAAGCTAAAGGCGGCTAATGTTGGGCTATAAAGGAACTACAGCACGGTCACATGACTTCACGTCACCACCGCTAAGCTAAAGGCGGCTAATGTTGGGCTATAAAGAAACTACAGCACGGTCACATGACTTCACGTCACCACCGCTAAGCTAAAGGCCGCTAATGTTGGGCTATAAAGAAACTACAGCACGGTCACATGACTTCACGTCACCACCGCTAAGCTAAAGGTGGCTAATGTTGGGCTATAAAGAAACTACAGCACGGTCACATGACTTCACGTCACCACCGCTAAGCTAAAGGCGGCTAATGTTGGGCTATAAAGGAACTACAGCACGGTCACATGACTTCACGTCACCACCGCTAAGCTAAAGGTGGCTAATGTTGGGCTATAAAGGAACTACAGCACGGTCACATGACTTCACGTCACCACCGATAAGCTAAAGGTGGCTAATGTTGGGCTATAAAGGAACTACAGCACGGTCACATGACTTCACGTCACCACCGCTAAGCTAAAGGTGGCTAATGTTGGGCTATAAAGGAACTACAGCACGGTCACATGACTTCACGTCACCACCGCTAAGCTAAAGGTGGCTAATGTTGGGCTATAAAGGAACTACAGCACGGTCACATTACTTCACGTCACCACCGCTAAGCTAAAGGTGGCTAATGTTGGGCTATAAAGGAACTACAGCACGGTCACATGACTTCACGTCACCACCACTAAGCTAAAGGCGGCTAATGTTGGGCTATAAAGGAACTACAGCACGGTCACATGACTTCACGTCACCACCGCTAAGCTAAAGGCGGCTAATGTTGGGCTATAAAGGAACTACAGCACGGTCACATGACGTCACGTCACCACCGCTAAGCTAAAGGTGGCTAATGTTGGGCTATAAGGGAACTACAGCACGGTCACATGACTTCACGTCACCACCGCTAAGCTAAAGGCGGCTAATGTTGGGCTATAAAGGAACTACAGCACGGTCACATGACTTCACGTCACCACCGCTAAGCTAAAGGCGGCTAATGTTGGGCTATAAAGGAACTACAGCACGGTCACATGACTTCACGTCACCACCGCTAAGCTAAAGGCGGCTAATGTTGGGCTATAAAGGAACTACAGCACGGTCACATGACTTCACGTCACCACCGCTAAGCTAAAGGCGGCTAATGTTGGGCTATAAAGGAACTACAGCACGGTCACATGACTTCACGTCACCACCACTAAGCTAAAGGCGGCTAATGTTGGGCTATAAAGGAACTACAGCACGGTCACATGACTTCACGTCACCACCGCTAAGCTAAAGGCGGCTAATGTTGGGCTATAAAGGAACTACAGCACGGTCACATGACGTCACGTCACCACCGCTAAGCTAAAGGTGGCTAATGTTGGGCTATAAGGGAACTACAGCACGGTCACATGACTTCACGTCACCACCGCTAAGCTAAAGGCGGCTAATGTTGGGCTATAAAGGAACTACAGCACGGTCACATGACTTCACGTCACCACCGCTAAGCTAAAGGCGGCTAATGTTGGGCTATAAAGGAACTACAGCACGGTCACATGACTTCACGTCAGCACCGCTAAGCTAAAGGAGGCTAATGTTGGATTATAAAGGAACTACAGCACGGTCACATGACTTCACGTCAACACCGCTAAGCTAAAGGTGGCTAATGTTGGGCGTGATGACGTTTAGTCGTCTCATTTAGACACTTGTTAGCAACCACAGTTCACTTCCTGACGGACAGCAAAAAAGCCGGAGATTATAGAATTAAACAAATAAATAAAAAGGATAATTGTGTGTTAGTGTTGAGTAAATAACAGTGTGTTATTTATAAAAGAATAACAAATTAGTTTTATGTGAGAATGTTTTGGTTAAATTCACCTTGTGTCTCCAGGTATCTGAAGATCGTCCGTTCGTTAGGCGGTATTTACTGACATGTTTTATGCCGAGAACTAAACGTTTAATCATCTTGTGTTAACCACAGCCCTTATTTAAGGCTTCTACCCGAAGTGCTCAAATACTGACTCTTGTCATGGCTTTAAAGTGTATTTATATGTGTTGTGTACAAGAAAGAAGCAACAATCCTTTGAGTCACATTCTTAACGAAAATGGAAAAATACTTCATTTTCTAGTTTTAAGCTTTTATCCATAAAAGTGTATCTTTCAGTAACTTTTTGAGTCAAATGTTCAAAACGGCATTGTCTCCCTGTAACAGCCTTAAAATCACAAACTGCCAACAAAGAAACGCAATTCCTTGTGTTTCATATTCTACCAGTTGTAAAGTGTTGTATGTATTAAAGTGTATTTATAAGTGTCGTGGACAAGAAAGAAGCAACAATCCTTGAAGACTTGTTGCTGCACTCTACATTGTTGGTTTTATGTGAGGATGTTTTGGTAAAGATTCATCTTGTGTCTCCAGGTATCTGAAGATCGTCCACCCGTTAGGAACCCACATCCTTCAGACGGTGCGAGCCGCCCACGTCATCTCCACGCTCACCTGGCTCTTCCTCCTGGCCACGGTGATCACCTACGCCACCCTCTCTCTCCTCAGCCAGGAACCCTCATCCCCCGGCCCTCTGAGCCTGAGCTGCGACGCCCTGCACGGCCAACTGCTCAGCACCGTCTACAAGGTCATCCACTCCTGCTCCGTGTTGGTCTTCCTGCTCGTCCTCGTCTCGCTGGTCTTCTTCTACCACAGCACCTCCCGCCGTTTGTCTGAGGCGCAGAAGAGACAGCCGGCGTCCTCCAGGTAGAGGTGGGAAGTAGTGGAGTACAAACAATCTCAGGATCCATGTGTCTGTGGTCCTCTCCAGAAGGATTCATCACATACAGAGCATCAACTAGTTCCTGAGCAGTGTCCTTCACATGCTGATATCCAAGAGAGGGAGTTACACAGTCACAAGATGGAGGAATAGAAAGCAGTATTCAATGTTTACTTCAGATTAGCTCCACGTCAGAAATGAGCATGCTTGATGTCTATCTCCATAGAGGCTGAGTCATCATGTTAATCACATAGCTATCATCTGCCTCAAACAGTCCTGATGCTCTTCTAGGTAATCACACATCCTGTCATGAACACAGCTACAGTTGGGATACCTTTGTTAGCATGGTACTCTGATATTGTTGCCGTTGTTCAGCATGGAAACATTCATTAGCTAACAATGACATTATTGTTCTATTGATATAAAGGGAGGTCAGGTACTCTTTAAAACAGCTGCTAGTTATGGGTACTTTTTACTTAAGTACATTTCAAAGCCTCTTTACTTTCACTTGAGTAAAGAAGTTTAGTCAGTACTTCTACTTTCACCATTTTTAAACACGAGTATCTGTACTTCTACTTGAGTAAAGGATGTGTGTACTTTTGCCATCTCTGCCTCCAGCTCCAAGAAGCTGGCTAAGTCTCGCAGAAACATGCTGGTTCTGGTGAGCGTGTTCTGCGTCTGCTTCGTCCCGTACCACCTTGTGCGTCTTCCCTACGCCTTCCTGAGGAAGCGCTGCTCCTGGAGCCAGACCTTCTTCTACCTGAAGGAGGTGACCGTCCTGCTGTCGGTGCTCAACGTCTGCTTGGATCCGCTCATCTACTTCATCTTCTGCAAGGCCTTCAGGGCGCAGCTGAACCTGAAGAGGGCGTTCACCCTCACTCAGGCCCCGACCAGAGGAGACAACACCGATAGGAGGAGCAGCGACGGGAGGACGAGCATCCGATTGAACAGGAAGACGTCGCTCACAACCAGCACCAGGCAGAACAGCGTGCTGTAGCGTACACACACTAACACTCAGTGGTGGTTCGAGATCCATTTCACTGGTGGGGGTCATTTTATTTACTGAGATGAGATGGGCACACTCAATGCGGGACAAAAGACACAAAGGCAGTGTTATTGTCTCAAATGCACGACTCCAGGAGACTTAGTGTTTAAGTACAAGACAAATACTTTATATTCAAAAAAGCCAAAACCAAGGATCAATGCTATCAAAAAGTATCAACACAAACTCACTCAGAGTGAGGACTTAAACTAACTATCAGAAACATATAAGAGATAAGGTTTTCAAAAGTATCAACAGAAAGTCGCTCAGTGTGAGGAACAGGAAACAAGGGGATAAACGCTGGTACGCTGGCGACTGACATGAAGACAAGACGAACTGGCACAAGACAAGGGGACATGGAGAATTTAAACATGAGGTAAACGGGAACAGGTGGAAACAATCCGGGGCTGACGAGGGCAGACACACGAGGGCAGACACACGAGGACAGACACACGAGGGCAGACACACGAGGACAGACACACGAGGACAGACACACGAGGGCAGACACACGAGGACAGACACACGAGGGCAGACACACGAGGGCAGACACACGAGGACAGACACACGAGGACAGACACACGAGGGCAGACACACGAGGACAGACACACGAGGACAGACACACGAGGACAGACACACGAGGACAGACACACGAGGACAGACACACGAGGACAGGGAGTCACGGGACATTTTTGACGAGACACAACAGTTATGACACAAAAAGTAAATACCGTTCTTGATGTTTCTTTTAATAACATAAATTGTTTTAGTCGTTAAAATGTTATTCATTTACACAGACTAACTAACAGATTTCACTTGGGGGGGGGGGAGTTATTTAATGAGGGGCACAATCAATGCGAGACAAAAGAGACAATGTTCAGAATGTTTAGTTTTTATATAAAGTCATAGCGCACAGAAACATAACATACAGCTAGAAAACGCATTTCCCGCTGACAATGCGTGTGAATGCTGAAAGCTGCGCTAATGCTGAAAATGTTAATTAATAGCTGAATGGTGACTGTGGCTGCTTTTAGCTTCAAAGCCAGTGTCTTGCTGAACGTAGTGGAAAGCATATCAAATGATTGAAGCTCAAACTGTACTGGCTGAGTAGGGAAAATAGCGATGAAGCTTAACATTTAAAAGAAAAGTTTAAAGATGGGTCCAATCAATAGGCGCATTCACACTGCGGTACTTTTCCCACAAAGGTTCATGCGAACTTAGTTCATGAGAACTCTTTTATCGCGTTCACACCAAAAAGAGCCGGTACTAAAATTAGTTCATGAGAACCTTTTTACCCGCTCGAAAGTCCCTGCTAGAGAGCAGGGACTTTCGAGCGGCTCTCTTGTGAGAAAAGAGCTATATTTCTGATTGGCTGGGCGGATTGCAAACCACGCCCCGTAAAACTCCCAAAAAGTTTTGTGAAGCCGCCATTTTATTATCCTCGCATTAGCATTATTAGCATTAGCATTAGCCCAGCGCAGAAACGCAGAGAGACTAACTTATGGCAACACAAAATAAAACATGGGAGCGGTGGAGATGAGGAGGTGTCGGCGTTCTGGCGATTTACTCGGAAGGCTTCAGTAGAAGCTGCTGGGAGTCCCAGCAGCTTCTACTGAAGCCTTCCCCAACTCCGGGGACTTCCGGCCGGGGACTCCGGGGGGCAGTATACGCCGTGAAGTGGTTTGTAGCCTGCCAGTAAACCCAAAGCAGAAGAAGAAGAAGTGAAGTCAGCGGCTTCATTTGCCTAATCCACCCCCAGGGACTTTTTCCGGTGTGAACGCGATCTGTACTTAGTTCATGAGAACTAAAGAGTTCTCATGAACTAAGTTCGCATGAACCTTTGTGGGAAAAGTACTGCGGTGTGAATGCGCCTAATGCGGGTCAAAAGAGACAAAGACAGTGTTCAAAATGTTTAGTTTTTTATAAAGTCATAGCGCACAGAATCATAAAATACCATCCTTGGTGTTTTTACCAGGAACAGTTTCAAACATTTATTAAATTACGTTATGAAAAGCAAAAAGCGTTCCTGTTAACCTCAGCTAGCTACAGCACAACGCTACCTAAAACTGCATTATCATTATAGAGGCTTCTTTTGAAAGGGTGCCACAGGGGGGTCAAAGGTCATTGTTACGGACACACTGGCCACCGTTTCCCCCCCCATAGAACCGCCTATGCTAATCACATTACTCTGTCCTTAGACCCTCTGTCCTCAGACCCTCTGTCCTTAGACCCTCTGTCCTTAGACCCTCTGTCCTTAGACCCTCTGTCCTCAGACCCTCTGTCCTTAGACCCTCTGTCCTTAGACCCTCTGTCCTTAGACCCTCTGTCCTCAGACCCTCTGTCCTTAGACCCTCTGTCCTTAGACCCTCTTTCCTTAACCTCTGTCCTCAGACCCTCTGTCCTCAGACCCTCTGTCCTTAGACACTCTGTCCTTAGACTCTCTGTCCTCAGACCGTCTGTCCTCAGACCCTCTGTCCTCAGACCCTCTGTCCTTAGACCCTCTGTCCTCAGACCCTCTGTCCTTAGACCCTCTGTCCTCAGACCCTCTGTCCTTAGACCCTCTGTCCTTAACCTCTGTCCTCAGACCCTCTGTCCTTAGACCCTCTGTCCTCAGACCCTCTGTCCTCAGACCCTCTGTCCTTAGATCCTCTGTCCTTAGACCCTCTGTCCTTAGACCCTCTGTCCTTAGACCCTCTGTCCTTAGACCCTCACATCGTACAAGGAAACACTTCCAGAGAAAACCCACAGTTTAAAGGGAACATGGAGAAACCTCAGGGAGAGCAACAGAGGAGGGATCCCTCTCCCAGGACGGACAGACGTGCAATAGATGCCGTGTGTCTTTGCACCTTCTTTGTTCTGCGGTTAGAAAAACTGCCCATGTGCTCTGTTTCACAAACATACGACCTGCTGAGGAAAAGGGCTCAATGGTTCCTTTGTAAAGAGACAGAGCGGCTGTTCAATGTGTTCACAGAAAAACAAATGCCTTCTGGGGACCATGCAGGTCTCAAATAAACCAGACCCATGGTTCGAGACCTGCTAGTCATCTCAGAGTCGCTTTAACAACATATCTTTAAGACGTGGTTTACGGGACGTGTTGATGTTACGACAGAAGTTAGTCACTCCGGGTTTTGATGTGAAACCCTTGTTTATCTTCCTCAGAGATCTGAACAGTGCCGAGGCGCCGGAGCGGCAGTCTGCTCACAGCCCTGACGTGTCCTATAAATATGTAAAGAAGAAGTTATGTGTGTATTGTTTGACCTTTTATATTTCAATCAAAGATATCATGTTACAATGTTTTTGTTTAGAGCAAGATGACGAGTTATTAACCGGGGTAGAAAGGAAGTTTATTTATGTTATAGTGTCTGTTGTCTGGCTTTTCACTTTACCATCTATCGTGCTTATTCGTTGCATTATTTTGTATTTGCGTTTATTAAAAAACATTTGTAGTTTTATCGACCTCTTACTTGCTTGTTAATCTCTTAATGTCAAACTGTGTCTCACACGCGCGTGCTTTGGGTTTCCCCTCACGCCCCACACACGGAAATTCAAGTTGAATACATCTCTGAAAGTTTCCCCTCTGTCCCTCTCCTCGTTAAAAATGTCAATCATTCTGAAACTGACTTTATTAATGGCTTTAATCCTGCTGTGTGCACCGTTTGGAAAACACCTTATATTAAGGTGTACATGTGAGCCTTAATCTAGTGTACATGTGAGCCTTAATCTAGTGTACATGTGAGCCTTAGTCTAGTGTACATGTGAGCCTTAATCTAGTGTACATGTGAGCCTTAATCTAGTGTACATGTGAGCCTTAGTCTAGTGTACATGTGAGCCTTAATCTAGTGTACATGTGAGCCTTAATCTAGTGTACATGTGAGCCTTAGTCTAGTGTACATGTGAGCCTTAATCTAGTGTACATGTGAGCCTTAATCTAGTGTACATGTGAGCCTTAGTCTAGTGTACATGTGAGCCTTAATCTAGTTGAGTATTAGCACGTCCATAAAGCATATTGGCTATCCATCATTATAAAGCACTCAGGGCATTGCTCCCCAATAGCCTCATACATACTGCCTTTGGATAATAAATAAGAAGTTATTCTGCATTCATTAGGAGCCTTGCCATGTTTGACACGTAGGTGATAGTACCACGAGAAAAGGGTGTCATTCTCCTTTCATTCATAGTTTAACAAAACGCTGTAGAGTCCTCTTTCCCCCTCATTTCAACAACTTACAAGAACCAATGGCAAACGTGCTTTCAGTAACCAAACAACGTCACACAAATACAAGCTAAAGGTTAGTGTGTGTGTGTGTGTGTGTGTGTGTGTGTGTGTGTGTGTGTGTGTGTGTGTGTGTGTGTGTGTGTGTGTGTGTGTGTGTGTGTGTGTGCTGCAGGGGGGCGGGGCTTGTGGTCAGCTGTGTTTTTGTAAAGTAAGAAACAGGAAAACAATCACACATCATCTACAGCTTCCTCGAGATCTGCACCAAAACCTTGAATCAAACGCACCCTGAAGACCTGAGGAGGGGGGGGCGGGGACCCAGACCTCAGGGGGTCAACACGTGGTCTGAGGACCTGCGAGGGGACGCCTGAAGGTAAGGGCTCATTCAGGCTTTAGTTCAGTGTAAGCTTGTTAAATATCAGACAGGATGCTGGTTCCTCCGTCACACTCACGACTAACATAGGAAGTGTTACTCACTGAATTCATCCTAAACGTCTTCAGACTTTACATTTTAAAATCTGCTTTCTCAACATTGTTATTTTAACTTCAGGTCACTATGGCACACATAATCATATTTCAAGATGATTGGAGGTTTCTGGCTCAAATGCACTTTGGGAATTACCTTTCCCTTCGAATGTAAACATCCTCAAACTGAAACCTTCTGAGATTCTTTAAAAATATTAAAAAGCAAACGAATATTTCGTCCCGCAGATTAAACCTGGCGACTTTAATGCTGAGTGAAGCTGCTTTACATTTTAAACAAAGCCAAAACTCAATGGATTGAGTCATGGAATAGTCATTAGATGAATCCTTAATGTTCCACTTTAGCCAATACAATCCAGAGTTTACAAAAAGCATGGCTAATACATGATATACACTAATAATAACAAAACCTTTCTGATGATAAAACGTGATAAATGCCGGACTTGTACTCGGACAAATATGGAAGTATTAGTATGTTTACTGCGGTAAAGTCTGTACTGTTCACATTTAGAAACTGTACTGCTGTAACCTCATGCTATCCTGTTGCTATCTAATTGGTTTGTTTGAATTAGCATAGCCTATATTCGCAGGGTGTTTAAAGGTGACTCTGAAACATCTCCAGGAACTTCAAAGTAAAAATAGCTCTTGAATTGCATTTAATGTTCAATGTCCTAAAAAGGCTTGATGATACAATGAAGTTGATACACTTATATATACATATTGCAAATATATATTTCACAGTAAATCTACCGGCCTCTAAGAAAGCAGATGTTATGGTGATTTGTATTCTGGTTGAATGAGTCAACGTTTCCTGATTCACTACTTCCTGTTGCAGTAGAAGTTTTTTATGTGACCACAGATTTGCATTTCTGTCTGTAAACCTCCCGCCTGCTGTCTGCAACTCACACCTAACTAATCTAACGCACCTCAGTTCCTGTTTTGTTCACAGCCGATGTAGAAGTGACTTAAACCTGCATTCTCTCCAACATCCAGCAGGGGGCGACTGGTTATTAAGATAAATCAAAAATGTGTAGAAGTCAATGAGAACATTCGCAGATTTCTAACTTGATTTATTCCTTCAGTAAACATTTTAAAATTAGTTTAATGAACATCAGGCTGTATTGTAGAAGACTTTAAACTGCAGATCAAACCCATAAACTCGGCAGGTAATTGTTTACTAAAGTAATAAATAAAGTGAGAAGTATGGTCATTTCTTTATAGACTTCTACACAATCAGAGGCCCCCTGCTGGATATTAGAGAGAATGCAGGTTCAATGCACTACTGTCAGATTATGCAGCAATTGTGTGTTTTAACTTTGACAGCAAAATCTAGTGTTAATGTGGAAACCAATTTAGATTAAGAAACCCAATTAGGTCAAAGTTGTTCAAGCTCTTTAAAGTGATTTAAAGTGTGTTTCCTTCACACAGGCCTCTCCTTGTTTTCCACCTGAAAACCCAACGTCTTCCTCAGCTTCAGCTCAAACATAAACCCTGAGCTCTGGGTGTTTCTGGGCTGCAGACGATGGCGCCTCCTTCCTCCAACTCTAGTGATGGAGGAGAACAATGCATCGTGAACGACCAGATGGGACCCTTCACCGTCCTCTACACCCTCGTCTTCATCATCAGCGTGCCTGGAAACCTGCTGTCAGTGTGGATCTTCATCCGTAGCCGCAGAGTCAAGGTACACTTAGAAATAGTCATGGAAAGGTAGTGAGAACAGAGGCCTGACATGAGATAAGATGAACTTACATGAAGACCCTTGTACAGGGTTGCCAACTTTGGGTACCTGGCTGGAGTGAGATTTTGATATCATAGGTTTGATTACACATTATGCGCACGAAATGACTGCTATCGTGTCAGCAGCGGGACCTTAGCATATATATAGGATATATATACAATATATACAAATACACAATATTGGACTCAGACTATAAAGGGCACACGGTTTCATTCACTAATGAAAGTCAAACACGTGTTTGTTTCCACTGTTTTATTGTGTGCCTGTCGCGATAAGCAATTAATTGACTTATCGTACGATAAATAAAAATGAACTCGATAAATTGCCATTTACATGAGGATGTGACTAGCAGTTTGAAAGGATGTACTTGAATTATTATTATATATCATCATTATGTCAGTGGTCTAAAATGGTCATACAACGGTGCCGACAATATTATCGTTTATCGTAATAATTTCCGGGAAAATGTGTCCAACAAAATAAATTAGGCCTATAGGCTACATGAAACACACACACAAACAAATCTACAGACTTACTCCAAACTGCCAAATATATTAATTAACACACTCTATTTTGGCCTAGTAGAACAATAAGCAGCAGACTTTTACTTTTTTATAATTTCTACTGGATCTTAGATCTGCGCATGCGCAATACGGGTCGGCAGTTGCGGCTCCGGAGTATTTGTGTTGTGTAATCTATGGTAGGGCTAACCCATACAGTGGTGGGGCTCAAGTCAGTATTTGCAATGTAATTACATACATGCCCCCCTTGACAGTGAAACGCCACGCGTGAGGTTTAGATTATTTCCCTGTCTCAATCCAAATTGAACTGTATGAAATAAAGAGGCACTTATCTTGTAGTAAATAAAAAGGGCGAGCTGGAGCCAATAGGCGCATTCACACTGCGGTACTTTTCCCACAAAGGTTCATGCGAACTTAGTTCATGAGAACTCTTTTATCGCGTTCACACCAAAAAGAGCCGGTACTAAAAGTAGTTCATGTGAACCTTTTTACCCGCTCGAAAGTCCCTGCTAGAGAGCAGGGACTTTCGAGCGGCTCTTTGTGAGAAAAAAGCTATATTTCTGATTGGCTGGGCGGATTGCAAACCACGCCCCGTAAAACTCCCAAAAAGTTTTGTGAAGCCGCCATTTTATTATCCTCGCATTAGCATTATTAGCATTAGCATTAGCCCAGCGCAGAAACGCAGAGAGACTAACTTATGGCAACACAAAATAAAACATGGGAGCGGTGGAGATGAGGAGGTGTCGGCGTTCTGGCGATTTACTCTGAAGGCTTCAGTAGAAGCTGCTGGGAGTCCCAGCAGCTTCTACTGAAGCCTTCCCCAACTCCGGGGACTTCCGGCCGGGGACTTCGGGGGGCAGTATCCGCCGTGAAGTTGTTTGTAGCCTGCCAGTAAACCCAAAGCAGAAGAAGAAGAAGTGACGTCAGCGGCTTCATTTGCCTAATCCACCCCCAGAGACTTATTCCGGTGTGAACGCGATCTGTACTTAGTTCATGCGAACTAAAGAGTTCGCATGAACTAAATTCGCATGAACCTTTGTGGGAAAAGTACTGCGGTGTGAATGCGCCTATTCCTGCAATTTACCCACAGGTGAAAGAGTTGACATGCTGAAAGCCCAACCCCTGCAGGGGGTCTGGGGGGATTCTCCCCCAGGAGATTTTTTTTGAAATTTTTTGAAATACTAACATAACATACACATTCTGGTACTCTCTTGAGAAGAAAAATAAATACATCTATTACTCCACGACATATTTAAAAAAATGAATGCCATTTTAGTTTTTTGTTACTTTGTTCTGAAAGCTGAACCTGCTGCTCCTCACAGAGAGAAGAGGAGAGGGAAGAGGCTGTGAATGACTTTACATTGTGGATAAGGGAGGATAGCCCCCATTGTTCTGTGTGTCAAAATGAAAGACAGCCCACACACCTATCAATCATCAAACCGTGGGGTCTTATTTCATTACGTGTTGATTTATATAATAATAAGTAATGTTGTATCGATGTACTACCGCATAAGTATTCTCCGTCGGGACTTCCTGCAACAACACCACGCCGTTATCTTGATTCTGATTGGCCAGAAGACATGATCAAAGATGTTCTATTGAGAAGACGATCACTACGTGACAACAGTTTTCAAAACCGTTTCTAGTCTTCGGTATTCTTGTTTTGGCGTGAGAATAGTGTGGGCAGCGTGAGAGCGTGAGATTGAGAGTGAAAGCGTGTGTCACACGCCAGATGCGTGAGAGTTGGCAACCCTGCCCTTGTAGCTCCAGCGTCTTTCTTCAATGGATTCCAATGAGAAGTGAGTGTGGTGTCCGGACAATTAAGTTAAGTTAATATATAGAGTGGTGCAGTGATTACAATTTACAATAACTATCCACATGAGCAGGTACCAACAGCTTCCAATTGAGTAGCATCCAACCGAGCTTTAAAAGTGGCACCAGATTGCTCAGTTTCCATTTCAATTGCAGACTGTTCGAAGACAGAGGAGCTGCGCATCTAACAGCTGTCTTCCCTAAGACAGTCCTAGCAGTTGGCACATTTAATAAAACCACAGCATGCGATCTCAGGCAGTAGCCACTTACAATTCTCTGTGAGATCAGGGAGCAGATATAAGATGGAAGTTTCCCTAACATGGCTTTGTATATAAAAAGTACCAGTGACTGAGCCTCCGTACAGTTAGTGAAAGCAAACCAGCCCTTGCATACAGGGTACAGTGATGAGTTAATGCTTTACAGTTTGTCACACATCTCAGTGCGCTGTGATACGCAGCATCTAACTTGACCAGGTAATGGGCAGGTGCATTCATATAGACCAGATCACCATATCCAGCACAGGTCAAAGGTCACAGAGCCTTTTCCTCAAGCGAGAAACAGGACTTGTTCCTGTAGAAGAACCCTAGCCTAACCCTCAGCTTTTTAAGCAGGTTATTGACATGACGTTTAAAAGAGAGACAATCATCAAGCCAGATACCAAGGTATTTGTAACAGGCAACCACTTCAAGTTTTATTCCTTGCGTAGTTACAATATCTACAACAGGCTCTGGTGTCTTTTTAGCTTTAGAAAAGAGCATTACCTTGGTTTTATAAACATTTAAAAGAAGCTTTAGTTCAGAGAGCTGAGTCTGAATAATGTTAATAACAGCCTGTAATTTAACACCAGCCTCCTGAATGGAGGGACCTGCACAGACATCACGGTATCATCCACATACAAATGTAAAGTAGCTTCATCCACATTCTCACCTAAACTGTTGATGTAGATGGAGAATAAAAGTGGACCTAAAACAGAACCTTGAGGAACACCATTAGTGATGTTCAACCACTCAGAAGACAGCCCATCAAAGTGAACACATTGGGACCTTTCAGAGAGGTAGTTCACAACCCACCCACTGCATGGCTGGACATGCCTATACTGAGTAGCCTCTGCTCTAAGATGTGATGATCGACGGTATCACACGCTTTGGAAAGGTCAATAAATAGAGCTGCACAACTCTGCTTACTATCTAAAATACCCGTCACATCATTCACCACTTTCATTGAGGCAGTGATGGTGCTGTGCTGCTTTCTGAAGCCTGACTGATGTTTAGACAGGATGTCATTTGTACATAAAAACTCCTTTACCTGTTCACTCACTAGGCGTTCAAGAACCTTAGCCAGAACTGATCATTTAGAGATGGGCCTATAGTTATTTAATAAGGTGGCCTCCCCTCCTTTTAGTAGAGGCAGGACATACGCTGACTTCCACAATTTTGGAATTGTGTTTGAGCTGAGGGAGAGGTTAAAAAGAGTAGTGAGAAACTCCATTGGCTCTCGTCTCAGAGCCAATGGGATCTCTCCATAGGGTTTTGGAAGGTAGCTGGAACTAAGGTCTGTGGTTGAGACACATTGAAGAGACGGATCAAGTTTTGTTCTACGACATTAAATCATCAGCAGTGACCCCACTGTGATTTCTGAAGAGTTGACGTGTCTGAGAAACGATGGTTGTTACCAAGTGGCTGAATAGGACTACAGAAGTCGTGGAGGTCGTTGTACGTCATTACGCCGAACACGTGAACACTCCTCTAAATTAGTTTCTGTTCTGCTTGAAAGCAAGTCCCTGCCTCCTGCAGAGTGTTCAAACAAACGCTTCAACTCGTTCCATCTAGAATCTGTGTGTTTGAATCTGGATCTGAAGTCGGCGTGACGTTGAAGTCGTGCTGCTGGACTCGCTGTAGTTCCTTTATAGCATAACGTTAGCATTTAGCTTCTGGCCATTAGATTTATGATTAGAACATTATAAAAGCAGACATGTGGAGATTATCCGGCTGAACAAAACGTGCATTTATCAAACAGGTTCGTTTCCACAGACATTATTTCCAGCTATTTTCCCAAACCCTGGAGAAATCCTGTTGCTTTCTGTCGAGGGAACCGGCAGCTTCCTTCAGGGTGAACACGTCCTCCCTGCTCGCTCTATTCATTCAAGTTTTAGTCCTATGCCATGCAACTTCCTGTTTTATATCTCGTTTCAGATCACTTAACTTCCTCTTGTCTTACCTTGTGTAAATATACAGTAGTCTACGTCTCCCTTTGTCCTGTTCCAGTTCATCTTGTCTCGTGATGCTAAGTCTGCGGTCCATTTAGCATTTTGTGATCCTCAAGTTCTCAGCTTTTTATCCTCAAAGGCATTTCTATCCTCCCTCCATATAGTTGCACCTGGTGTTGTTCATTTGAGTCCCGAGTCTTTTTTCAATCGTAACACCGAGCGCACGCCGGCGGAAGCTGCCATCTCCGGAGAAACCGAAGCGCCCAGTATTTAATTTGTACTTTTCAGAAAAGCGCTGGTTTATATTTGTTAGAAAAATCTCACTTGTCACCGGTTTGAGCTTCAATATCAACATCTCTGCTTATAATCCCTGAGTTGCCCTTTGTGTGGTGGTGTATTTAAAGGTGTGTGTGTGTGTGTGTGTGTGTGTGTGTGTGTGTGTGTGTGTGTGTGTGTGTGTGTGTGTGCAGCAGCGCAACCTCAGTGTGTATCTTCTGAACCTGCTGCTCTCCGACCTCCTGCTGCTCCTCGCCCTCCCCTTTAAGATCCTGAAGGACGGGGGGGCAGCTCCGTGGAGCCTGAAGGTGTTTCACTGCCAGGCCAGCGCCGTCACGCTCTACATCAGCCTGTACGCCTCCATCGCCTTCCTCGCCTTCATCATCACCGACTGCTACCTGCAGGTAACATAAGATATGTTGGAGTCTGAGTGGTTTAAGGCTCACCTCGGCTCCGCGTGTTCGTTTGGTGAGCATCTGTAAAATCACAAAGGAAGGAATTCAAAGCACCAGATACAGGGTTAAACAATCATCTGTTTTAATGATAAACGGCAAGAATACATTACACTTCTCAAAGGGGTAGGCCCACCCCTGCTCTGGTCCAAATGCCGGGAGAACCTCATCGTCTTGACGGCAGGAGGAAAAAGAGAACGAACTAAAAGATAGAACAGGCTTATATGCAAAAACAAAACAGATTATCTCATTGGGAGATGCAAAAAGATGGCGTGTCGTAGCGCATCAGCGCGAGCCAGCCGAGGAAGAGTCTTTTACCATTTAAGGTAAAACAGACACATTGGGAGTCCGTCGCGAACCTGCTCTGAATAACAAGCTCATCATCTTGTGGAAACCTCCACACACTTTGCAGAGACCTCCCTCTCTGTGGCCCCCTCTCCTCTTAGTTCAATGTTCACACAGTTTCACATACTTTTGTTATAGTTGACTAATACAAACAATATATGTACTACTTTAATATCAATAATAACGAGGAAAACATTACCTCTGCACTCAAGCAGTAGAATAGTAGAATATCAGCCTCTCATAGAGAACGCACACTCATTTTACCATTGAAGGTAAAACAGACACATTGGGAGTCCAACACGAACCCTACAGAACATATACAGAGAACGCACACTCATTTCAGAGATCTGAGCTATCTTCAAATAAGGGCATTCCCCTGCCCACATCTCCACTTCTAACGCACACTTATCATATGTCCAGCTTCTCTCTAACAGACTGCTATTATTGATACAAAGTAATTAAACACAAACATATATTTTAGACATGTATGTTCTAGCTACTTGGCATTCTGTGTTTAGAGAAGAATGGATCCTCTCCCCACATCTTTAGTCTCCTGTGGAGCAAACCTGCTCCTTATTTCACATAAGTCATTTAAACACATTTAAGCCAACTACTGCACAAAGTTGTGGCAATTTAGTATTCACAACATGAAAGAATGAAACAGAAAGAAATCAATAAAAACACAAGCACCAGTGTAATTGAGCAGTTATTATTATAGTTATTATACTGCAACGCACACACATTCTACTCTCTGCGGTCTATAGCATATGTCTATATAAGGGTATGTCCTCTCTGTCCCCTGCTCTCCTCCCTTCTCATCTCTCCAGCCTTTTGTTCATATAAACTGCTACTATTAAATACAAAGTAATTAAGTACACACATGAATATATAAAAATACACTTATTATATATCAGTATTAAACTTCCTGCTATAATATGTTAATTGAATTCTCTTCAGATAACACAAGATAACATAAGATAAGATAACATAAGACCTCTCTTGATGATGTTTCTCTGTCTCCCTGTTAGTGTAAAAGAATAAAATGTAATCTCATGGTCCTTTCTTAGTTTATGTACAGTACTAGAGACTGAAGCAACACGTCTACATCCAGTTATAACAATACAGCCTCAATGTTTAAGTCTTTAAACGTTTTAAAGAGATACTATGGTACTAAAACCTGGTTAAAAGAGTGCTACCTGCAGGTAAGACTCATTCAACACATCTGCATCCAGTTATAACAAAACAGATTATATTTTAAAATCTATTCACAAGTAGTTCAAGAGCTACTGTGGCACTAACACCTGGTTAAGAGAGGGGCCGATAACAATTCATGTTTAAGTAACTTTCCACAACAAATGTACCCCCCCCCCCCCAGGACTGCACCTCGCTGTGCTCCGTGCGGCTGCAGGAGGTGGGCTTCTCCTGGCTGCTGTCTGTGGTGACCTGGATGCTGCTGCTCCTCATCATGGTGCCAAACATGGCTCTGCCCATTCAGCACGTTCAGGTAACACTGCTGCAAAAACTGCATTAGCTAAAGCTGCTCCTGCTACTGCTGCAAAAAAACTAACGTTAGGCTATAAAGGAACTTCAGCACGGTCACATGACTTTACGTCACCACCGCTAAGCTAAAGGTGGCTAATGTTGGGCTATAAAGGAACTTCAGCACGGTCACATGACTTCACGTCACCACCGCTAAGCTAAAGGTGGCTAATGTTGGGCTATAAAGGAACTTCAGCACGGTCACATGACTTCATGTCACCACCGCTAAGCTAAAGGTGGCTAATGTTGGGCTATAAAGGAACTACAGCACGGTCACATGACTTCACGTCACCACCGCTAAGCTAAAGGTGGCTAATGTTGGGCTATAAAGGAACTTCAGCACAGTCACATGACTTCATGTCACCACCGCTAAGCTAAAGGTGGCTAATTTGGGCTATAAAGGAACTACAGCACAGTCACATGACTTCACGTCTCCACCGCTAAGCTAAAGGTGGCTAATGTTGGGCTATAAAGGAACTTCAGCACGGTCACATGACTTCATGTCACCACCGCTAAGCTAAAGGTGGCTAATTTGGGCTATAAAGGAACTACAGCACAGTCACATGACTTCACGTCACCACCGCTAAGCTAAAGGAGGCTAATGTTGGGCTATAAAGGAACTACAGCATCATCACATGAATTCACGTCTCCACCGCTAAGCTAAAGGTGGCTAATGTTGGGCTATAAAGGAACTACAGCACGGTCACATGACTTCATGTCACCACCGCTAAGCTAAAGGTGGCTAATTTGGGCTATAAAGGAACTACAGCACAGTCACATGACTTCACGTCACCACCGCTAAGCTAAAGGAGGCTAATGTTGGGCTATAAAGGAACTACAGCATCATCACATGAATTCACGTCACCACCGCTAAGCTAAAGGAGGCTAATGTTGGGCTATAAAGGAACTACAGCATCATCACATGAATTCACGTCACCACCGCTAAGCTAAAGGTGGCTAATGTTGTGCTATAAGGGAACTACAGCACGGTCACATGACTTCACGTCACCACCGCTAAGCTAAAGGCGGCTAATGTTGGGCTATAAGGGAACTACAGCACGGTCACATGACTTCACGTCACCACCGCTAAGCTAAAGGAGGCTAATGTTGGGCTATAAAGGAACTACAGCACGGTCACATGACTTCACGTCACCACCGCTAAGCTAAAGGCGGCTAATGTTGGGCTATAAAGGAACTACAGCCCGGTCACATGACTTCACGTCACCACCGCTAAGCTAAAGGTGGCTAATGTTGGGCTATAAAGGAACTTCAGCACGGTCACATGACTTCACGTCGCCACCGCTAAGCTAAAGGTGGCTAATGTTGGGCTATAAAGGAACTTCAGCACGGTCACATGACTTCACGTCACCACCGCTAAGCTAAAGGTGGCTAATGTTGAGCGTGATGATGTTTAGTCATCTCATTCAGACACTTGTTAGCAACCACAGTTTTTAAATTCACCAGTGGGGTATTTACTTACTTATTTAATGATGTAGAACAAATCGTTAACATTTCTTCAGCTTGTGTTAACTTCAGACCATATTTCAGGATAACATCCAGACCATGGAGCCAGGAAATGCTAAAAATGCTAACTCATATCAGGGTTTCAGGACTCATTCCTGCACCCTTGTAACTATGGCTAATGCTTCTCTGTGTGTTTAGGAGCAGCGTTTCCTCAGCTGTTCGTCTCTGAAGAAGGGCATCAGCCTCCACTGGCACGCGTTGACCGTGGTCCTCTGCACGGCGCTGTTCCTGAACGCCTCGTTCTCCGTGCTGCTCTCCAGCTTCCTGGCTCTCCGGAGGCTCCTTGGCAACCGCAGAGACCCCCTGCTGAGGGCAGATGCCCGGCGGGCGGCGGTCAGCGTGACGGCCGTGGCGTTGGGGTACATCGCGGGCTTCGTTCCGTACCACGTGGTGCGAGCTCCGTACACTCTGACGCAGACTAAAGTCATCACTGAGTGCAGCGTCAGGAGGAAGCTGTTCCTGGGGAAGGAGGCCACGCTGCTGCTGAGCGTCCTGCATCTCTGCTTCGACCCGCTCATCTTCTATTACCTCCATGAGCCTTTCAGACAGACGCTACGCAACATGATGCCCTGCTGGAGGAAGAAGAGGAGCAAGGAAGAGGAAGAGGGAAAGGCTGCAGAAGAAGAGGCTGCAGAGGGAAAGGCTGCAGTCGAACAAGATCTTCAATCTACTTTGATTTGACCTAAAACATGATCTTTGTAGACGATATATTTGATCATATTTTTATATTGCTGTGCCTAATGTTCCCATAAAGGAGTCTTTGTAAAGCACTGACTCTCGAATGGTGGCACCAAGTCTGCCTGCAGTTTTTATATTTCAGTTTGTACTGTAACTCACCAAAAGCACATGATTTAAAGGCCCCCTATTATAATGTTTTTCATCAATATATTATAGGTCTCAGATATATTCAGAGCCTGTCTCTGATTGGCTGAAACACCAAACAGATCATTGCAGCATCCCATAATCCCCTCTGTTTCAGCCCTGTTTCCAAAGTGCTGATTCGGTGTCTGTAGCTTTAAATGCTAATGAGCTGCTGCTGGCCACGCCCCTCTGAGAGATGATTGGTTTAAAGAAACACAATGGTGTTCTAGGAGGAGATTCAGGTGATAAGGTTGGGGGGGGGGGGTACGTTGGTTGGTGATTGGCTAATACACAACCCCAAAAAACATTGTGTTAGTGCTGTTTGTTCTGCCCTCTGGTGTTCACAGTGTGTAATTACACTCTTGTTTTACTTAAGTATATTTTGATGGTGTTTTGCATTTCACAGAGTATTTCTACACCGATGTATTACAACTTTTACTTAAAATGTACTTCATCCACCACATATTTACTGTACTGTACTGCATCTGTACTACTCAGACTTTACACTTCATAAATCAACTGCTTTTATTTAAATGAAGCTGATAATTATTGTGTCCTTTATTGCTGGTACTACATATAACTACATCTACTCATACTCACATTTAGAAAGTTCATATTTGAAAGTTACTATGCTACTATGTCTGTTTTAAAACCTTCCAGTGGTCACAATGTTATATTTTCAAAGTTAGTGCTGTTTTGAACACAACAAATTGAGGCTTAAAAATATGAGAAGACTGATCAATACCTCCATAATCTTCAGTGTGCTATGAATCTTCCAACACTTCCAAACACCTTGTCCTGGACATAGTTTCTACAGCATAAACTGTGCAACAGTACAGTAGGCCCACACACACTGCAGAACACCGGGGCTTTGGGAACACTCAAAATTACTTAAAATGATTTAATTCCCATTTAACCTGTTAAGGGGCTTTTTCACTCCCGTTTTTTTCTCACGATTCTGTGTCTCAGGGCTTCTTAAAATCTAATAAACTATTCATGTGTCCTGCTCGTTTAAAGGCAAGAAACTCAGCTAACTGATGATATGAACCATGTTTACCGAAACAAAACACAAGTCTCACAAGAAGCGTCTAGAGCCCTGAGCGAAAAAATGCTAGTTATAAATCAATCGATATACTTATCGGATATGCACAAACAAGTTTAGCTAACAAACTGAGATTCCACAGATTATAGAAATATAAGTGTCATCACTGAGCGAACGAAAAACTCGGCTGAAGGTTAATCCAATGTGTCTGTCACTTTGAAAAAAGTATTGATAATCCATAATTCAATTTTTATGTCAAAAAAGTAGTTTTCCTAATAGCTGCTAATGATAGCTTCCTGAGTGTATGACAGCTTCCTGTTTTGTCTCCTTGGATACGAGTCCAAACAACTCACGGATTGCACCGGGCGCTGACGTAGGCGCCCTGTGACCATCAGATTTGACGACGCTGATTGGCTGAAATTATGTTTCGGCGGCATAGTGTTGCAACAGTTGGCTTCTGCTGCACTTGCGGCTCTCTCGTCTGGGCGCTGTGCATAGCGCCCAGACGAGAGAGGGTAATGATACACGGGCAAGGCCAGGAAGGAAACATGTGACTTATCAGTAATTTTAGACATCATAACACAATTTTAAACAAGATTTTATTGTAGATTATACATTTTACCAATTACATAATATTTACCTTGTTTATTAAAAATAAAAAATATATTTTTTAAATATATATATTTTTTTTAATGTGGGAAGAGGGGGGGCGGCGCCCCTATAGAGAGGCGAAGTCCCTCCCCTTCCGGTGGGACTCATGGGACCTTATTTCGGAAAAGGTTTGTATTGAAGTCAATGGAGAGAGAAAGATTATCTTCCGATCCCATTTGAATTGTGCCACGAATTACAAATATGATGTTTGTCAATCTTAAAGGGGACCTATCATGCAAAACGCACTTTAGTACGTCTTGTATACATGAATGTGTCCCCGGTGTTCCAGGGAACTCACCAAGTGTCAGAAAACACAACCCTCTCTCTTTTCCTCCGTACCCAAATCTCTAAAAAAGGGGCTGCTGATAAAAACTGATCCAGATTTGAACACTGTCCTGACGTCAGGACGGTGGTGCTACGGCTATTGGGCCAACTCTCCACCTATCAGGGGAATGAGAGGTTGGGCCACCGCCGGCCATTGCCGCTCGAAAGCGCTGGAGACGCTGTAGTACATATGCCAGGCCTGTAAGTGGCGCTGTAGTCTGCCACAAAAGCAGCGAAGAAGACTTCCCGCGCATGGTTGCCATGGTTGCCCTTCTGTTTATTCACCGCTTTGGCTCTTTTTCTCCCCGAGGCAAGCGTTTGCTTGAAACGTATAAATATACCTTATATAGGTATGGCCCTACAGTATATCATTTAAATATAGCATGATAGGTGTCCTTTAAATAATAATTTCCATGTCAAAAAGTCACAGTTTGTCGTAAAACTGTTGAAATATAAGACTATGAAAAATAAGCAACTAGAAAGACTACAAATCCCAGAGTCCCGGTCCCGCATGCCGGCTCTCAGGAACCGACTAGCTCCCCTTGTGTGTGCACAGCTCTCAACGTGCCCAGACTTGGAGTGATTTTCACCTTGTTCAATACTTTCCACCTCGTTCTGAGAGAAAGAAGTGAAATGTTTCAGCGTGACGGCCGTCTGGGTGTGTGGAGCGAGGCGGGAGATGTAGTTCATTAAGCGGTTTCACACACAACAAAAGTGTTACGACACATTTCTATTTTTTTAACTTGTAAAATGATCTTTTAAATGGACAAACATCATATGTGTAATTCGTGGCACAATTCAAACGGGATCGAAAGATAATCTTGACTTCAATCCGGACGCCACTGCCAGCCGGATAACACTTCTGTTCTCTTCAATTGTTGACATGACAGACAGACAGTTTAATTATGACAGTTGTTCAAAGAAAGGATCATGGTTGCCCAGGCATCGCAATCCTCTTTCATTTCCTCACAGCACTTCCTTTATTCACTTTGCTTCTTCAACAATAAATACATCTGACATCTGCCTACGTACTATATACATGGAATTTAAAAATATATACTTATTTACAATTATACATATTTCTGCATTTACATACATTTTGGAAGTGTGAAAAATATCCATGATCTTATTGAAGCAAAACAAATGTACTTTTGGATGTGTGGCGTAAAATATAGATTTCTCTCAGTGAAAATGTCTTCTTTATAAGATTCTATATTCTACAATATTTACATAAAACTATAGTCTTGTTCAAATAAAGCGTCATTTCCTTTCCTTGTTTCCTCTGTTGTCTTGTCGTTACATTACATTTAGCTGACCCTTTTATCCAAAGCGACTTACAATTACCAATTACAGGGACATTCTCCCTGGAGTAACTAAGGACTAAGTGTCTTACTCAAGGGCACACTAGTGGTGGTGTTCCTGGCGGGATTTGAACTCACAACCTTCCGATCTTCAGCCCACCTCACTATCCATTAGACCACCACCATCCCTAGTCGTCTCTCCTTTCCTTTGTTGCCTCTCCTGTTTCCTCCTCTCCTGTCCCTCTATCTATCTATCTATGGAACTTACCTTAGCATCTAATAAGCTATCTGGCTAGCTATGGCCAAATCTGTGGCTCTCTTTTTGGATAAAGTAATCACATATTGTCAATCGAAATAATTTGTTCCTCGTCTGAACACACTTTTATAACTTAATAACAGTTCTTTCAAAAGCTTAAAAACAGTTTCTTTGGCAAGTACAGGTTGATAGAGCTGGCGACGCTATGCAAAGTAATTTTAAGTCAACGTGGAAGCGCCAAAGAGCGGACGAGGCATACGGTGAATAGCCTCCTATTCTTGTCTCCTTCCCTTACCTCCTCTCCTCTACCCCGCCTAGGTTAGTGACGGATTGTCCGGTGGTGAGCGACCCCCCCCTCCTCCTCCTCCTTCTCCTCCCCGACAGCTTCCGGAGCAGCGACTCCCTGAAGGTGCGGCACATCAGGAAGTAGATGACGGGGTCGAGGCAGACGTTGATGGCGGAGAGGAAGAGCGTGGCCTCCTTCAGCTGGAACAGCCAGAAGCGGGCGTTCTCACTGAAGCCCGACTCCGCCCTCTGGTTCAAAGTATACGGGACGCGAAGCACGTGGTACGGAACAAAGCAAACGAAAAACACCGCCAGGAGGCTGAAGATGCTGCGTTTGGACTTCCTGCAGGCGTCGCTTTGCTCGCGGCGAACGCGTCGATACGAGCTGTACAGATGGCAGGCGATGGAGGCGTAGCAAAAGGAGAGCAGGAACAACGTCAGCCAGAAGAGGGCGTTGTTGAAGTAGGCTAGGAAGTGATGCCA
Organism: Harpagifer antarcticus; assembly: GCA_902827135.1. Taxonomy (NCBI): domain Eukaryota; kingdom Metazoa; phylum Chordata; class Actinopteri; order Perciformes; family Harpagiferidae; genus Harpagifer; species Harpagifer antarcticus. Next base: position 955 of record CADEHL010000441.1, on the reverse strand, counting down.
CTGCAGGCCGAACTTCGTCTTCAGCTCCATGCAGCCCCGCGCGTTCGTCTCGTTTGCAGGATTGCTGGTGAAGACCACGTTGGGCAGGACAGAAAGCAGCATGAAGACCCAGGTGAGCAGCGCCAGAACCCGAGCGAAGTCCACGCTCTGCAGGAGGTGCAGCTTGGAGACACTGCACCACTTCGACCTGCAGGGAGGGAAAGAAGTATCCTGTAAGGGTTTACAAAGAATGTACTGAAGAAGCGTTGCAAAAGGTTTAAGCTGAAGACAGTGGTGGAAAGAATGTAGATATGGGTGTAATACACACCTTGGCCACCATAACATGAATGGTTGTAAATAAAGGAAGTTACCCGCAGGTGGAGGTGTTGGAGGACGTGTGTCGGACGATCTTGACGTAGCGCTCGAGGCTGATGAAGCCCATGAAGACCATGCCCACGTACATGGAGAAGTAGAAGAGCACGGCGGTGTAGCGGCAGGTGACCACGTGCATGCGCCACCCCCCCACCCCCAACTCGGCCGCCACCTTGAAGGGGAAGGTGGAGAGCATGAGGAAGTCGGCCACCACCATGTTCTTCAGGTACACCACCAGCCCCGAGTCGCTCGGCACCCGGAAGAAGATGCAGGCGGCGACTCCGTTCAGGACTCCGCCCACAAGACAGGTGAGCAGGTAGAGCGGAGGCAACACCTGCAAAACGCTTCTGAAATCTGATTGGTTCCCAGGGAGGTGGGTGGAGTTCTGGAGATCCATGTCTGAAAACACACAGGAAGACACACTTTAGGTTAGACATTGATATATGGGTGGGTAGGTAATAATAATACATTTGATTTATAAAGGCGCCTTTCAAGGCTCTCACTGTACAAGGTACACAAAACACAAAATAAAAGACAATATAGTCAATCAATACAAACAGAAAAACAGAGGACTTGTGGTGTGATCAGGATGGAAGTAAGATAG
>CADEHL010000440.1:0-37156 GCA_902827135.1 Harpagifer antarcticus | reverse complement strand
TTTTTTGGTCCATATGTGGCGGTAATAGGTTTTGTGGGCTGTGATGATTCGTGCTGTACTTTAGTATTGAATATTTAAATGTCGTGAGGCAAACTTTTCCACCAATAATTCCAAATAAGTAATCCAAAATGTATTCAACTTCAGGTTACGAAAGTAACTGTAATCAGATTACTCGTTTTCAAATGTAACGCGAGCTGAATACAGTAATACATGTATTCCGTTACAACCCACCCTGCTGTTTCAAGAAACAATGCAGGAGTCGGCGTGTTTTGGGCCAGATAATATGCTGTGTGTTTACATTAGCAAGCATGCTACACACTCAGAGCTAGCCATGGAGCTAACGCTGTACTGGAGAGAATATGTTGCAAACGTAATGTCCTTGTGGCAAACCCTGCGACGAGAGAAAGGTTTGGAGCTCCATACTGTTTCAGAAATAAAGCTTGAAGTTGTTAGGAGCATAACATGGCATTAATCACCGCAGCGTTTAAGCTGAGAATCCATCCCACGGTAGCAGGGGAAAGCTGTGTGAACGCTACAAAGGGCTAGCAGCAGATCAGCAGGGGGTATGAGCAGTATGAGGCATGGCTACACCGGGTGATCTGTATAGGTATGGCCCTACAATATATGTTTCCAATATAGCATACTAGGTCCACTTTACGAGGATTGATCCCAAGGTCAAAAATCAAGGTCTTCAATCAACGATGTTGTCTCGCGATGTCTTTACAAATCGCAAGTTTAATTTACAAGGCATATATTTGACAGGAAAAATGTGCCAGATTGTATGGTAAATCTCCTTGAATGTCCATATTTAATGATAAACTGAGTTAATGACCCTATCACGGATACATTTTTACATGAGAGCCAATGCCATAAAACGCTCAACTCACTCATGATACAAGGAAAAAGCTTCTCATGGTTTCTGGGGTGACTCCTGAGGAGACTTCAGCAGGCTGATAGCATCTTAACTGCAACATTTCACCTTTATCGACGCTTAATTTGCTCAATATGTCTGAGGGCTCCATGTTGTGTTCCTGCCTGTGTGTGGTGTGTGTCGAGATGGAGGAGATAGAGGAGGGTGAAATGCGTAGCGATAGGCCAGAATATATGATGTGCTAAAGAAACATTTACGCTCCACTTATCTCTGCTCTCTGTCCATATCTCTGCTCTCTGAAGACAGCTGAGGATGTCAGACACAATCTCATTCTCTACTCTAACTCAGCTGCTTCCTGTCATTTGCTCAAATGCACACAAACACATCATCAAACACTCTCACAAAGAACACATTCCTTTTACTTTTACAAGAAGAAAGTCCTGCATTCAAAATCTTACTAACAAGTAGATAAGCATTGGAAACCAAAAATACTTAACGTACTAAAAGTAAAAGTACTGTTTTAAAGCTAATGTTCCTGCAGGATCTGAGTTTGTATTGCCCTTATTGGAAGTCATTTTGGATAAAAGCATGATCTAAATGAAATGTGGGTAATGTCCACAGTAATGACTCTTACGCCCCGTCCACACAGCAGCTTTGAAAAAATCTTGAAAATCTTGGAGCTGGGCGAGTCCTTGAGCTTGGGGATTTTTTGCGAGCAACATGACCAACAACCAATCACATGAATCTCCCGCCCCCGACACACAAAGCAAAAAACCCCGGGGATTTTATTTTTTCGTGTTGCACAGCACGATTTTAAAAGCAATGTATTTCTACTGGTAATGACGCTCATGGAAGCACGGCATTCGTTTGTGTCGGCTACCCTTAAAGGCAATGTGAGCGTCCATTCCCATTGGATAACGGAGAATTGTACACCCAGAAGTAAGTATTCCCCTTACTGTGGATTGATTTTACCGTGATATCTGCACTACTCATCGACTAAAAAACACCAGATTATCCTTGTTAATTACACAACATTGATTGGTTTAAATTGTGTGCAATGCTTTTGTATTTTTCCCCTTCGATTCGGAGAAACAAATATTTTTTCGGAGTAAAGGATGGCAAAAGACACTACACTACCCAGAATCCCCAGCTATCGTTTGGACTACACCATGGACAAACCCCATTTTTTTCACCATTCATTCCAATGGCTGGCGTCTATGTCACGTGATCTACAAATTTCTCCAGAAATGCCATGAGACTGGGTTGTATATATATATATATATATATATATATAAACTCCCCAAACAGGTGAAAACCTTCCAGTTTCACCCACTGTCTCTGCCACCTCCCTCCATGCCTGCTTCCTCCGGTTTGTATCCCGTTAATAGTTCTGGTCGTAAAGAACCGGGTGATTTGCTAACGTAATTTCTTGTTTGGAATATGAGGAAATTAACTGCCGTCTGGCTCTCCCTGTTTGATTGGCTAGCGCTTGTACCGTCAGATTTGCATAAACGGGATTTGATTGGCTGACGCTTCCAGCTCAGCTTCAAAAGTTGAACATTGCTGAACTTTTGAATCCTGAAAATCCTGGAAATCTCCGCTTTGCTTCCCCACAATGCAGTTCGGCCAAAAGCGAGGCAATGTGACGTCATCCCCATTCAAAGTGAATGGGCAGAGAAGCGTTGGAAGATTCTTTTAAAGCTGCTGTGTGGACGGGGCGTTACATGTCTAATATGTGTAATGTGTAATTGTAAAGCGCTTTGAGCACCTGTAAAAGCGCTCTAATAAAAAAATGTAATACATTTCTGACCTCACTAAGGATGTGGTTGACGGAGAGTATCAGACGCATCAGAAACAGTATCAGACACATCAGAAACAGTATCAGTATCATTCTCCCTCAATAATATAATACATTAACATTAACCGTGCTTTACTTGAACCTCATCATGACACTAGAGAGCACAGCAGGATTGTAATTTCCCGTGTTCAGTGAATGCAACAGAGGCAAGACACCAGACCAATCAGAGAGTTGCATGGACATAAACGTGTCTTATTGGCTGACAGGTACCTATCCTGTGAGCTGTGACAATGTTTAAACTGTCAGTCGGACTCGGAGTTTTTGAAGATGGACATAAGAAAATGTTTTCTTAAAAAAAGATCGGCAATTCTCAAGTGGTGGCTCACACAACAACCCCAGAGCCACCACCTGAGCCAGGTGAACAAGGTATGTAAATGTCAGTAAACTTCCAAGTTATGCGAACATGTAAGCAAAGCATAAATTACAGCTACGTTGACGTTACTTTGAATCGCGGGGGCAAGCTAAACCGTTAGCAAGTAGCTATAGCTAGCCAGATATATTAAATAAACACTTTGTCATACAATCTAAATGTAATGTTTTTTAGTGTTACCTGGGGATTTCAAAGAAAGCTCTCTGGGAAATGTTGACTTACTGTTCGCCATGAAGCTAGAAGCTACCTTACATTACACAGTCACACGGGAGTGATTTGTAAAATATCCATAAAGTAAATCTGTTTCATCTGCGTGTTGAGAGATGTATCCATAGATCTCTTAATGTTGCTTTCAAAGTGCACCAGATTGATGCTTTTCACTTCAATAACAAAATCTTCCCGGGGAAACGTGCCCCCGGACCCCCCTAGAGGAGGTGAGGACTCCCCTAGAGGAGGTTAGGTCCACGATCCACTTATAAAAATAGCACTTTACCCCTGCTTACACCTATATGCCGTGAGCTGATTATCGAGCCTCCATTGTAACAGTCGCGGGTGTACTGTGTGTGTGTGTGGGGAGTGTCGCAGTAGAACATTCCACTGTAGCGCCCGGTACCTTAATGTACCTTAATGAACCTTAATGTACCTTAATGTACCTTAATGTACCTTAATGTACCTTAATGTACCTTAATGTACCTTAATGAACCTTAATGTACTTTAATGTACCTTAATGAACTGTGGGCTAAGCCCCGAATGTTCCAGGTCCAGGAAACGCCCCTGATCAGACACATCAGAAACCTGCTCCTTTAGACCTGAACGCTGCTCAGTAGCATCAACCCTCCTGTTTTGAGGAGCACCGTTCGGCTGCAGACACATCTCTGCTCCTCCTGAGCTGCCAGACCTTCACTGGGACTCTCTAAAGAAACCCTGCCTCGCTTTAAAGCGCTGTGACGTCGCCGCTGACCCAATTCTTGCAACAAACCCGCGAGCAGCCTCATGCGCTGCTGTATCTGCATATTTAACAGCGAGCTGGAGGAGGGGGTGGGAAAAGAAGGGGAAAGGAACCCGTTGCCCCTTTTCTGCTCGCTCTCAAAGCTCAGATGTTCTGGCGAATCACTCTTTGAGCTTTCGACCGCCGTAAATCAGCTCGAGATGAACCTCAGAGTGAGTCGTCGTCTTTTTCTTCTGTGTTTGACTCAGCCTCCTGTCTGCACTTAAGGCCGACTAATACGCTGTCAGTAAGGGAGATTCATTCATCACAGAATCAAGGACCCACGGACACATTTAAGGGAAGCTTTTGAGCGAAGTCGTTTAGTTGGGAGATGTGTGTGTGTTCGTGCATCTGATGTTTCATTACTCTGAGACTAGACACACTCAAGTGCTCTGTTGTTGTTGTTGTTGTTGTTGTTGTTGTTGTTGTATCTACAAGCATTTCATTTTTCCATTTCATTTTTAAATTAATTTAATTTTGTTTTTGTTGGATGCGTTTTTCGTGCATTTATTTTAAACCCATCTGTGAAAGCATCTGTGGGATGTAACAGAGCACATTTACTCGATACAGTATTTCAGTAAGATGCAAGTATAACATGGAAATACTCAAGTTAAATGTTGAGTATTTCCATTTTATGCTCCATTTTACTCCATTACATTTATCTGTCAGCTCTCGTTACTTCACAGATTCAGATAACGAGCTCAAACTAAATATAAATCAACTCATAAATAAACATTTGCATTCAAATATAGGTCCAACAAAAGCATATCAAATCATTTAAATTAGCTTTACAACAACACTTAAATGCACCAATGATCACATTTAATCAATGACATGAGTAATAATAACTGTGAAAATCCCATTACATTTAATTGGAGGATAATCAAAATAATCAGCCAGTTTGTTACACATGGAAGTTATATGACGGATAATTGCTTTAAAACTGATTCCACTAAGAATAACAAACTGCTGTGTCTGCTAAAAAAAGGTAAAATGGCGGCAGCACTAGCCGCTTTCACACCAAGTACTTTGCCGCGCTTAGTCCCCAGCTCTTAGTTCCCAGCTCTTAGGTCCCAGCTCTTAGTTCCCAGCTCTTAGTTCACAGCTCTTAGTCCCCAGCTCTTAGTTCCCAGCTCTTAGTCCCCAGCTCTTAGTTCCCAGCTCTTAGTCCCCAGCTCTTAGGTCCCAGCTCTTAGGTCCCAGCTCTTAGTTCCCAGCTCTTTGTTCCCAGCTCTTAGGTCCCAGCTTTTAGTTCCCAGCTCTTAGTTCCCAGCTCTTAGGTCCCAGCTCTTAGGTCCCAGCTCTTAGTCCCCAGCTCTTAGGTCCCAGCTCTTAGGTCCCAGCTCTTAGTCCCCAGCTCTTAGTTCCCAGCTCTTAGGTCCCAGCTCTTAGTTCCCAGCTCTTGTTCCCAGCTCTTAGGTCCCAGCTCTTAGTTCCCAGCTCTTAGTTCACAGCTCTAGTCCCCAGCTCTTAGTTCCCAGCTCTTAGTCCCCAGCTCTTAGTTCCCAGCTCTTGTTCCCAGCTCTTAGGTCCCAGCTCTTAGTTCCCAGCTCTTAGTTCACAGCTCTTAGTTCCCGGCTCTTAGTTCCCAGCTCTTAGTTCCCGGCTCTTAGTTCCCGGCTCTTAGTTCCCGGCTCTTAGTTCCAGGCTCTTAGTTCCCGGCTCTTAGTTCCCGGCTCTTAGTTCCCGGCTCTTAGTTCCCGGCTCTTAGTTCCCGGCTCTTAGTTCCCGGCTCTTAGTCCCCAGCTCTTAGTACCCAGCTCTTAGTACCCAGCTCTTAGTTCCCAGCTCTTAGTTCCCAGCTCTTAGTTCCCAGCTCTTAGTCCCCAGCTCTTAGTTCCCAGCTCTTAGTTCCCAGCTCTTAGGTCCCAGCTCTTAGGTCCCAGCTCTTAGGTCCCAGCTCTTAGTTCCCAGCTCTTTGTTCCCAGCTCTTAGGTCCCAGCTCTTAGTTCCCAGCTCTTAGTTCCCAGCTCTTAGGTCCCAGCTCTTAGGTCCCAGCTCTTAGTCCCCAGCTCTTAGTTCCCAGCTCTTAGGTCCCAGCTCTTAGTTCCCAGCTCTTTGTTCCCAGCTCTTAGGTCCCAGCTTTTAGTTCCCAGCTCTTAGTTCCCAGCTCTTAGGTCCCAGCTCTTAGGTCCCAGCTCTTAGTTCCCAGCTCTTAGGTCCCAGCTCTTAGGTCCCAGCTCTTAGTCCCCAGCTCTTAGTTCCCAGCTCTTAGGTCCCAGCTCTTAGTTCCCAGCTCTTAGTTCCCAGCTCTTAGGTCCCAGCTCTTAGTTCCCAGCTCTTAGTTCACAGCTCTTAGTCCCCAGCTCTTAGTTCCCAGCTCTTAGTCCCCAGCTCTTAGTTCCCAGCTCTTTGTTCCCAGCTCTTAGGTCCCAGCTCTTAGTTCCCAGCTCTTAGTTCACAGCTCTTAGTCCCCAGCTCTTAGTTCCCAGCTCTTAGTCCCCAGCTCTTAGTTCCCAGCTCTTAGTTCCCAGCTCTTAGTTCCCAGCTCTTAGTTCCCAGCACTTAGTTCCCAGCTCTTAGTCCCCAGCACTTAGTTCCCAGCTCTTAGTTCCCAGCTCTTAGTCCCCAGCTCTTAGTACCCAGCTCTTAGTACCCAGCTCTTAGTACCCAGCTCTTAGTTCCCAGCTCTTAGTTCCCAGCTCTTAGTCCCCAGCTCTTAGTTCCCAGCTCTTAGTTCCCAGCTCTTAGTTCCCAGAACTTAGTTCCCAGCTCTTAGTTCCCAGCTCTTAGTTCCCAGCACTTAGTCCCCAGCACTTAGTTCCCAGCACTTAGTCCCCAGCACTTAGTTCCCAGCTCTTAGTTCCCAGCTCTTAGTTCCCCCATGGAACTAAGAGCCGATAGCGTTCACACCGGAATAAGTCCCTGAGGTAGGATTCTTCTTCTTCTTCTTCTTCTTCTTCTTCTTCTTCTTCTTCTTCTTCTTCTTCTTCTTTTTCTTCTTCTTCTTCTTCTTCTTTTCTTCTTTCTTCTTCTTCTTCTTCTTTCTCTTCTTCTTCTTCTGCTTGGGTTTACTGGCAGGCCGCAAAGCACTTCACGGCGTATACTGCCACCCGGAGTCCCCGGCCGGAAGTCCCCGGAGTTGGGAATCTATCGGAACTAAACGGGAAAAGTACGGGGAAAATAACTCTGGTGTGAAAGCGCCTAATGATGGAGGTTTTCTGTAACTGTCCACGTCTGTTCACAGTTTATTTTCCATGAACCAGTCTTTAAACAATGAGACGGTTTAGCCAACATGCATCCAAAGTTTCCCTCTCCCAACAAATATACATTTAGTATTCAAAAAGTATTTCACCGTGTTTTTGATAGAGAAAAATGTTGTCCACATCTGACCTAAAATGCACCTTTCTGTGGATTGATGACTCGCTTGATCCTCCTTAGCAACGGTCTGTTCTCCTTAGCAACGGTGTGATAGCGAGTATTAACAACCTCTGAAATGTCCAAATTGACCAATCAGAATCGAGTATTCAACTAAGCCGTGTTATATTGAGTTTAAAGACACGACTGTTTACTAGACAGGGACTAGAAAGATGGTATTAGTTGCATTTTTGGAAATGAGCGGTCCATTTAGTCAAAGCGTCATCCTCTAATGGTTTTATGGGATATGTAGGATTCAAGCATTCAAGGTTTGAGCACTTTGGTTCCCCTGCATCATTTTAAAACTAAGGTTTTTGGAGCTTGATCAGCCTTTGTAATTCCTTATTTAAGTCTTATACTCTAGTAGTTTAGAAATGACAGTAATAGACATTTGAATTGGCATATTTCTGGTGACTAAGCGTCTTGGTGCGCCGTGTATTGGAAATACTGAGACCATGATGGATGTTAACTTTAACACATGTTCACGCATCATTTCTCCAGAAGATTACAACTGGAAGTCCAACCATATGTGATGCATTAAAACAGATTCCCAATGCACACCGTGAAGTCTTCTAATTGTATAATTGAATAAAAAACGAGGCATGGAAACACTGTGGAAAATAACTCAACTGGAATATTACTAAATAACACATTTTGAAAGACTTACTATGTCACAAGATAAAGACCGTCTCTGTCATGAATCATCTGACTTTCTGTTGAAGAAACAGATCCATAAAAGCGAGAACAGCTTTAAGAAACATCCTGAATACGTGGCAGTAAATCAATAAGTCAGCAACGCCGTGCTGCAGAGGTGAACGCTCTGTTTTCAGGGAAATGTTTCAAGGAAAACTAAGAAATCTCCAGCCGTGTTTTGTCATCACGCCTCCAGCAGTGTATCCTAACCGCAGCTTCACAGCTCAGTCATAGCTGCATGAATTATGGATCAGGGGGAAATATTCCTGGACTGTTTGCAGAGCGTGCTCAGGTTCTGTCCGGTTCTTCAGACCAGAACCCGAGGAGCGCCAGATGGTCCACGCGGAGCCTCGCCAACTCAAACAGGACCCCTGTGAGCAGAACAACTCCAGAAACGCATATAAATACATATTCATCAGCATGGTAATGTGCAGCGGCTTGTGCCAATACACATAATGGGCTGAGGTCTCCGGACCCCTCTAGGTCGCTGCAGAGGTCAATAAATACATTCTATCATGACATCTCACATTGATTTCTGTGCTCTATGTATCATCTGCTGCTAATCCTCCCTGTCCTCTTCAAATCTCATTGCACTTTCCCTTCCTCTTCTCTATCTTCATCATCCTCTCTCCCTCGTTGCTTCCCAGCTGTGTTTTCTTACATTTTTGATCCAGCGCTGGCGACCTGCTTCCTGGCTGACATTTCACACTCATGTCCCTCATGCCCCCCCCCCCCAAAGTTCCCTCTGCAGTAATGTACGGACATTCGGAGTGGAAACAGGTGACTGATGTCGAGATTTGTTCGTCAAACTTGTTCAAATCCTCACGTGTATTTTATGAAATGTGATCACATTAGTTTAGATTTACGTTGTTGATCCCAGTTTGCGAAATTGTTCTGTCACAGCAGCAAGTCATTGCACATTCAACATATAAATAAAAGAAATATACAAAATAAGTGCACAATGAAGTACATTTAATCAAATATTACAAGTTAAGAGGTACTTGTACTTGAGTGTTTCCATTTGATGCATTATACTTCTACTCTGCCATATTTTGGAGGCAAATATTGTATGTTTTTACTCCACTACATTCATCTGATAGCCTTAGTTCCTTTGCAGGCCCATACAATGTATATACAATACAAATCTAATAATAGATTATGACGTACCATTGAGATATCTGTCAAACTCATTAAAGTTAACTCTACCTTAACTGCAACACAAAAAAGATATTTACATTAATAAATCACCAGTTCATCCTCAACAAGTGATATAGCCTATACAAAATGGCCATCCTGCATAACAAGTACTTTTAGTTATGGTACTTTATAGTATATTTAGATACCAATACTTTTGTACTTTTATTTAAAGGTCCCATGTCATGCTTTTCTGGTGATTACCCGTCCCCTTGTGTTATGAAGGTTGTTCTGCATGTAAACGGTCTGCAGAGTCACAAACCCTCAAAGTGCACCCTGTAGCGAGTAACACTCTAACACAGAGAAGACCTGTCTGTGCTGCCCCAGAACGCCTCGTTGGACATTTCTCTTTTTCCATTGTTTACTGCTTGGGTATAGTGACGTCCGCAGAGCCGTCACCTTTGGACCAATCCGCAGACTTCCTCACACACACACACACACACACACACACACACACACACACACACACACACACACACACACACACACACACACACACACACACACACACACACACACACACACACACACACACACACACACACACACACACACACACACACACACACACACACACACACAGTGGGACGTTGTGAGGCTCGCTGCTGTGAGGAGCGGACAGTGTGAGCTGGCTCACTGGCGTGGGGTCGGCGAGACACTCAGCCTGGGCACACACACAAACTCCCATCCAGTGTGTGTGTGTTTCGGGCTGGGTTTCGCGGTGTCTCACTGTCTCAGGGAGGGGGGTGGGGGGGCAGGAGCTCCAACAAGCAGTTTAGGACAGAGAGTGAATACAGATACTATACAGAGATGCTGTATGAGAAACCAATGTGAGTTTGGAAAATTGCACAATTGAAATCTATCTAGTAGACATCAACAATGGAATTATGATCAGTAGAAATGGCCATGGGACCTTTAAGACTAATAGTTCATTTTACTTAACTTTTTTAAGGCAATCGGTTTCCCAGATTCTTTAAAGTCAAGTCAACTTATCATTTATGACAGTGTAACACAGTCTTTCTACACTGTGGTACTTCTACTTGTACCTAAGTAAAGTATCTGAGTACTTCCTAAACCTCTGGTACTGATGGAGGTGGGGGGTGCGTTGGCTTTGCATGGCTGCTTTGTCTCTGTGTTTATTTGATATCTGGCCTGAACGCAGGGCCCGGATGAAAAGAACCGGCTCTCGGTGGAGAGAGAGTGAAAGGCGAGATGGGTGTGTGTTTATTTCATGTTTGGCTGAATGCTCACAGAAAGAAGTGAAGGACAGAGAGGGAAGGGGAAATGGAAGACAGACGGCGCTCACGTCAAAACAGAAGTATTTGAATGATTTGCTGGGTGAAAGAGAAAGCAGGATATAATTCTCTCCATCAGTGCCACATAATGACTTCATATTTCTCTCTGCCAGCTCATAAACAAGCGGGGGAATAAAACAAACATGCTAAACCCATTCCAAAAAAATTACGAGGGGCCTCTTGTCTTCCCTCTTTGAAATCCACTCTACTCGGGAATAATTAAGGCGGCTTACAGCTTGAGTACAAAGGCGGAATACTGTTGCTGTGTGTGTGTGTGTGTGTGTGTGTGTGTGTGTGTGTGTGTGTGTGTGTGTGTGTGTGTGTGTGTGTGTGTATTAATAAGACAGAGACGCCATGGCTCCTGCATGATAATCCTAAACACAGGGTTTGCATGTGAATGTCGCCTCGGTGTGTGTTTTCTGGGCATCGTGTGGTTTCTTGCACAATTGTTATTCATGCATGTGTGAGAGTGCATCTCTGAGAGCATTACCATGTATCTCAATGAAGTTTACTGGTCAGGGACTTAAAAGATGATTGATGCATTATGGGAAATGTAGGATTCAAGGTGTTTGAAGCTTGACTCTGTAATCCCCCTCTCTAATTCTCTCACTGTATACGTGTTGAAATGACAGTAATAGACATTGTATCTGGCTGGTGATTGAGCCTCTGTATTGGGACTGCTGGGACCAGTGGTTCCTCTGTTCTCCTCTGATGGAGGTTTACAAGTGGAACTCCTAACAGAGCCGTATGTGTTGCGTTAAAGCTAGACGTGTGAATCCATCAAACATTTGAAATGCGCTAATCAAGATTAAAATACTAGTTTAGGGGGGAGATATAAATATGAATAAGAAACCTGTGATTTCGCTTACCCGTCTTTCGTGCATTTCTTTAAACACAACCTTAATTTGTATTTTTTAATTATTGATATTAAGTCCGACAACTTATTATTCAATACATGAAACTTGTGTTAAATCCTCCGCCTTCTTTTCCCTTTTATCTGCCATCCAATTACTCCGTGCTGGAAATACGGTAAGAAGTTGTGGTCAAACTTGGCAATGCGATTAATATATGCTAATTAATTTTAACGCATCAAAGTTTCTAAGATTGGTCTCGAACATTAACTACCTATGCTCTAAAAACGAATTCAGACGACCTTTCACCTCCACTTAATTAAATGTATGGTTGCAAGATAACAATGTGAGTTAATTGATTTAGATAAACACTTTAAGTTGCAAACATTAATTTATAAGTTGTGTTGACGTAATAATGTTGGTAATTACATCAACTTAATATTGTGTGTCATTTGAACTCTGATTTCTGCGTTAATTGACTTCAAACTAAATTCAAGTTGTAAGTAATGCAATTGGCTTGATAACTTAATTGTTCTACACCTTGAGTTAAGGTTTCAAGTCCACTCCCACTTAACATGCCTGGACAAGTTCCCACAGTTAAGACACATAGAAATATACAAAGGACATTTTAAGGTGAGAGTCCTCTGTTGTCATTCAAACACAGATAGCCTTGTAGTTGCACCGTATAGGCAGATTGCTGTTTGACCAAAACTAGCAGCCTTTGAACTGTGAATAGTTCTGTGAGAGGATACAAAGTAGTTGAGGCTACTGTGAGAGTAAAAATACTTTAGTTACTATAGTGATATCGCTTTTTATTCAAAATGAATCTCGTGAAGCAGATCAAGGATGCTTCTTGAGGTAGGATCCTTATTTAGAGTTGTCATTGAAATGCAAGTTGTTGGCAGTCACCCATTCAGAATATATTCATTTAGGTCCTTTCTCTTTTTTCCTTTTTCAAAAATAGCACAATGCAATTGAAGTACGCAGAGAACTATAGCCATCCTCTGCCTTGTCGTGTACCTTGGAGAAAAGGAAGAGGACCTTTTCAAGGAGTTTAGCGACGTCATTAAAAATCTTGAAATAAAATACACTGTCGGCAGTGTAAACATCTTTGTTACATATTTTGTCAAATGGATGTGTGATCTGCAGACTGGCGGCCATTGAGAGTTTGTTTCTGTAGTTACATTACATTACATTGCATTTAGCTGACGCTTTTATCCAAAGCGACTTACAATAAGTGCGTTCGACCAACAAAATACAACCTTGAAGAAAACAGAATCATAGAGCAAAAACATTTCAAGTGCTACTCAACTGGCTATAGATAAGCCAGTCCTTTATTAGTATATAAGTGCCTTGTTAGTAATTCTATTGCTCGAAGTGGAGTCGAAAGAGATGAGTTTTCAGTCTGCGCCGGAAGGTGTGTAAGCTTTCTGCTGTCCTGATGTCAATGGGGAGCTCATTCCACCATCTTGGAGCCAGGATAGCAAACCCACGTGTTTTTGCTGATGGGAACTTGGGTCCCCCTCGCAGCGAGGGTGCAGCGAGCCGTTTGGTTGATGCAGAGCGGAGTGCACGTGCTGGGGTGTACAGTTTAACCATGTCCTGGATGTAGGAAGTGGTTTGATCCATTCACAGCATGGTATGCACGTACCAGTGTCTTGAAGTGGATTCTAGCTGTTACCGGGAGCCAGTGGAGGGAGCGGAGGAGCGGAGTGGTGTGGGAACATTTAGGAAGGTTGAAGACCAGACGAGCCGCTGCATTCTGGATGAGCTGCAGAGGTCGGATGGCACATGCAGGTAGACCAGCCAGGGGGGAGTTGCAGTAGTCTAGGCGTGAGATGACGAGAGCCTGGAACAGAACCTGTGTCGCTTTCTGGGTCAGCTGGGGACGTATCCTCCTGATGTTGTACAGCGTATATCTGCAGCAACGGGTTGTAGCAGCGATGTTTGCAGTGAAGGACAGGTTGTTATCTAGGGTCACACCCAGATTCCTTGCAGTCTGAGTCGGGGAAACAACAGAGGTGCCGATGTTGATCGTCAGGTCAAGAGTGGGACAATCTTTTCCCGGAAGGAAAAGCAGTTCAGTCTTGTCAAGGTTGAGCTTGAGGTGATGAGCAGACATCCACTGAGAGATGTCAGCTAGACAAGCAGAGATGCGTGCGACAACCTGGGTCTCTGACCGGGGAAAGGACAGAATTAATTAGGTGTCGTCAGCGTAGCAGTGGTATGAAAAACCATGCGGGCTAATGATAGATCCGAGTGAGTTTGTGTACAAGGAGAAGAGGAGGGGACCAAGAACAGAGCCCTGAGGGACCCCTGTAGTTAATTGACAAGGGTCGGACTCCGACACACACACACACACACACACACACACACACACACACACACACACACACACACACACACACACACAGAACAATTTGACACATTTCCCGCTCTTATGTGCCCCTTCCCCCACATGGTTCACACCTGGCACACCAATACATGTTCAGTGTCTGTTCTTTGTATATGTACTGCAGTGTTTCGTGTATACCAGTACTCTGATCCAATATGTACAGTTTGAAAGGGTGTTAAATGAAATATGGTGATGATTAATGTTTTTTTGTGTTAATGTAATAGCAGTTAAAACCGGACCGGTCAAATTTGACCGTGAACACCAAAGTAAGGGGGGGGGAGAGACGAAGACAATAGGAGGGTTGATCACAGGTATAAACAGGTTCATGTTGACAGCCCTACATTAAAAAGACTATGCACACCCTAAAGTCCTCTATTGATGATTGTATAACAATTAAACATTTAGTTGGAATACAATTAGACTAAAATATTACAATAACACATTTTCCAACGTACTTTCTCACCGTGTCACAGCAGAATGGAAACAAGGCATTGCAGGAAGAAACTAAGAAAAACACAAATATATAGCAAATGTAAAATCTACAGAATGACACCAGTGCTGTAACGTAATGCATTACATGAAATAAATCCCCCCCTCAAACCATCATTCTTCCCATGAAAGGTTCGCATGTGGACGTTGTGTAGGTGTGTGTTTTCTGTCCATCGTGAGTGCACCTGTTTTATTTTTGTGCATAATTCTAATTCATGTGTGTGAGGAAGAGTGCATCTCCGTCTGAGAGCATTAGCCTGTTCTCAATGAGGGGATTAGATGACTATTCATTAGTGAGGCTTTGAGAGGTGACTGGTGGAGTCCATGCAGAGACAGAGAGGAGGCCGGCTCCCTCCATTACCCTCCTCTCTGTCTTCATCCCTCTTTGTCTCCGGCAGCTCGGCCCTTTCAACATCATCGGGGAGAGATGTTTGCAAAATGCTGTAAAGCCTGCAGTCAATCTGCGGATGTAGCAGAATGACACAGCTAGTAAACACATCTTAAAGGTATCAGCCTGTTAATGAGTAAAGGTTTTTTTATGGTCATAGAAATCTTTATTACATAAACATTCAACATTTTAGAAAACAATTGCAGTGAGACCATTTGTTCAGTGTAACTTAAACAAGTCATGCTATAAAATAGGGTTTAAAGGGGCCCTTTTCTGTTCATGTTCAAACTTTCCACGGAAATTAACTGGGAATTTTCTAAATTGCAGGTTGGCTCTTCACAAGGAACTTAAATATAGTTGAGGAAGTATATTTTAGCATAATCTCGACCAAAACAAACAGATGCCATTCAAGTACAATTGGTGTTGCCATAGCACACTGCTTACTGCATGGCTATTGAGACCACACCCCCTACAGGCACTGTGCATTCCTCCATCATTACATTTACATTACATGTTACTTGTTAGACGCTTTTATCCAAAGCGACTTACATCCTCAATACTGTGGGCAATCCCCACAGGAACAATTTGGGGTGAAGTGTCTAAGGGACACAACGACATGCTGACTGCAGTGGGGTTTGAACCTGTGACCCCCTGATTCCAACACCAAGGCTCTATCCACTGCGCCACACGCCTCCATCACATGCACACAGGATTTCTAGAAGACTGGATCACACTTTTGAGCCCAAAGCACAAGACAATTGAAGCGACACATTAGAGCCCGTGGACGACACAAAGTGAAGTAAGTCTTGATGATATTATGGGGTAATATATGTATTTAATGTTTAAATTGCAAATATCACATAGAAATGTATTCATCTAGTACAGTGTTTCTTCCACTTAACCAATAAAAAACACGGACCACCTGACTCCCCAAATATCCAAAAACACATAGTTTTTCTAGAACAGATTATAAATCTCCTGAAAATGGTGCAAACACGTGGCAACATGTGTGACCAAGGTGTTGCGCTGGGCTATATCATGCAATCGAAAGTGAGTGGGGTTGGGGGGGAAGAGTATTATTTAACTCAACATTCCTGTTTTCCTTCTTCAATGAAACAAATAATTGTTCAATCAAATAATTAAAAGTTGTTGTTAAAAAAAATCTGTTGAAATGTCATTTTCTGGTTTAATTTTGTATCGAATATTTTGAAAATTCCACAGCTTAAACTTCCCATGGAAACTTTCCGGAAACTTTCCGGAAATTTACCGGAAATGTTTCACCCCTGAAACATGCTGATATTCGGCTGAAGTGACGGAAATCATCACTCGGGCTCACTGGCGATTGACAAATACCCCCATCTGTCAGCGTTGGATGCTTTTCCCCGACAAGCTATAGGCTTTGAATGTAGCACGGAGCGTCAGTGAGGCAAATGGAAAGATAACATTTGCCCGAGTAAGCCGGTGCCTGCCATTGACGGTGACATATGCTTTTATTTCCCTGCACAAAATCCCCCCGAAGTTTGCTGAAAGTATACACTCTGTTCAAAAGATGATAAGAAAAGAAGTGTGTGTGTGTGTGCGAGAGAGTGAGTGTGTGTGAGTGTGTGTGTGTGTGAGTGTGTGTGTGTGTGTGTGTGAGAGTGAGTGTGATCAGAGGATATTTTAAAGCAGGCCACCGGGACGTAAGACAGTCACCGTCGTCTCCTCCTCTTCCCCTACTTCTCTTATTTTCTCTCAGGGCTCAGGAATGTAGGCTTGGGCCACGGGGCGAGGAATGAGTGAGAGAAGGAGGGAGG
The DNA here is from genome assembly GCA_902827135.1 of Harpagifer antarcticus. Classification (NCBI taxonomy): domain Eukaryota; kingdom Metazoa; phylum Chordata; class Actinopteri; order Perciformes; family Harpagiferidae; genus Harpagifer; species Harpagifer antarcticus. Next base: position 20,611 of record CADEHL010000440.1, on the reverse strand, counting down.
AGGCGCTGTCAGATGATGAGGAAGAGGAGAAAGCAAGGGATGAGGAGAGGAGGGAGCTGGGGACTCGTTTTGATCCCCGCCTCTTAATAAATCTGTCAGAGCGAGACAGAAAGAGAGCACGAGAGGTGGGGAGGGAGAGGAGAGATGGATCCGTCCGCAGAGGTCTTCACCAGGTGGTTTGAAGTGCAGATTCATTCCTCTTCCTCCTCCTCCTCTTCCTCTCCATCCTCCTCCTTGATGTAGCACTCTGCAGACTCTCCCTGCATCCATTTACCTGTCTTGAGCTGCATGTGTGTGGATATAAAGATGGAGGAGGGACTGTCTTCATGGGCTTTGTCGTGTGGACACACTGAATGTGTCAGAAATATCAAATTGTACTAAATAATGCAACTGATGCAGCAGATTCGCTCGTTGGATGATTTCATATTTATTTATTTTGATATCTTTCTCATCGACATACACAATGCCTGGTTATATAGCCTTATAAAAGTCGAGCAATGTAATATTGTGCCATTTCATCAGTTTCAATCTTACTGGCAACCAGCAAGATGTGGTCTTTGTCTTGAGATGTGGAGCTTCTTCTATAAAATAATGATTATTTGGATAGTTTTTTCTCAATATTTTTTTCCGACACCATCTCCTGACTTGTTCGATAGATTTGCTACACTATTATCAAAGCAGCTGACTTTTAGTCCGTAGTACAGGTGACATTCCCAAAACACTACGTTTCCCACAATGCAACAGTGTCCTGGAGTAATGTCTTTCAACTTCAAAAATGCTTCAATGTCTTTGATGAAGACTTGATGTTAAAGCTGTACTGATCAATATGTGTATTCCACCGTTGGATCCAACCACTAGTTTTTGGGACGAACAAAGCTACATGTAGCAAAACTAATATTATATAATATTGTTCAAAAATCATGTCATAATTCCAAAAACTGTAAAGCAATTTTCCTTTATGAGTTAGGTGCATTTTCCTCCAAAAAACAAACAACATTAATATCGTTTATGGGTAGCTGCTGTTTTGGGTGTGAAAGGTTTGATGACCCCATTGTTCGCTTCAGCACCAAGCAGCACACAGTGACGAAAGGGACGTATACTTTACAATTAATGGTAGAGACCAAAACAAGAGTGAACATTGGTAGACACAACTCCAAATGTACGCCGACGTTGCTGAGTTGGTTTGATATTTACGTAGGCAAGAATTTGCTAGCGGGCTAATCAATTATTGCAACGTTAGACCAACCTCTGTGTGTACAGTTTGCTCTGCTGCCCCAACGAGGCCACAACATATGAATGAAAGCTGCTTTAAAACTGTAAACACCCTGATGGGAATTGTCCTTTCCAACTTGTAACAGCATCTTCAGAAGTCAGCCCGAACAGCCTCTTGACCTCAGATCTGGTGAGCTAGAGTTCAATCAGGAGGTTTCTGATGTAAGAACACATATTTATTGCGCAGATGCACGAATCAATGCAATGGTAATTTTGGCGATTAGGCCCCGTGTGCAGGAAGTATCATTCGGGAGGGTGGAGCCGATCCGATGGGGTCTAGACCCTGGTGGTGGTGAATGGAGGGTTGGGTCGGTCTGAAGAGGAGTGGTTTAGCTTGACCCTGGATTCAGAGGGAGGTGAAAAGGTGCGGAGGAGGGTGAGTAGAGTCACCTGAAATGACAGCTGTCAAAGGGGAAAGCGCAGATTTAAAAAGGATTTGACGGAGCGTTATGATAGGCTCTTGGGAATAGAGCGAAGTGATTGGTTAAGCTGAAGAGTGACGCCCCCGGTCACTTATTGGGAGGAGAGAGAGTAGAAACATGGAGATAGAAACACATGAAGAGTAAAGACGGTCTTCCTGGTTGAACTTGAGCTTCATTTCTTGAACTTCATAATAACCGGTTTCTCTTAGTAATGACATTTCAAATATCAACGAGCCGCTAAAATCACACCAACTTGTTGACATTTGTCGATAAGAGGTTGTCGTGTAACGGCAGGTAAAGTGTTACCTCTGAAGCACCTTGCTCCACAGGTCATTGAATACAGTAAAGTGGTTTTATGTCCAATCTTCAAATGCACATTTCCACCCTCTGACTGAATGAGTAATTACTAAAGTGATGACTTCAAACGGATCTCCGAGCGAAGCAACAAGTCATTATCCTGGTTTTAACACGCCCTGTGAGTGCCGTGCATTTATTATGTCTTAAATATAATGGTCCTAATCGCATCACGCGTGATCTTTTCTCCACGACAGATGTTTCTGCGTCTCTTTGTGTTAAAGTGTGTTTAGCTCAAAGCCAGAGATAATGTTCCTCTTCAAGTCGCTTTGATTACTCCACGATCACAGATGACAAGTGTGATGTGCCACTCTGCGTTCCTCTCCACATCTTTTCTCAGCGTGCCATCGTTAGATTTACACTCTCCTTCACCCCTCCTCTGTATCTCCTCTCTGTCCTTTCTGTCTGCTTCCCCCCCCCTCTCTGTCCTTTCTGTCTGCTTCCCCCCCCTCTCTCGTAACCAAACACAAAACGCGCAAATGTGTGAAATCAATATACACTTTGTTCTGGCTCCCACTGCTGCATGTGTGCTCCATATAAAACACTGATAAAAGTACACACACACACACACACACACACATACCATGTATACATCACTTCAGGGGACATTAAATGGACTTACATGCATTTCCTGGAGACTTATCCTAACCTTAACCATAACCAACACATGCCTAACCCTAACCCTAACCCTTACCCCAACTCTAACCCTAACCCTAACCCTTACCCTTACCCTTACCCTTACCCTTACCCTAACCCTTACCCTTACCCTAACCCTAACCCTAACCCTAACCCTTACCCTTACCCTTACCCTAACCCTTACCCTAACCCTTACCCTTACCCTTACCCTTACCCTTACCCTAACCCTAACCCTTAACCTTACCCTTACCCTAATCCTAACACTAACCAAGTCTTCACCCTAAAATTAATGATCCCCCTCATGGGGACCTCCAATTTGTCCCCATAAGGGAGGCGAGTCCCCACACGTGACTGTGTAAACAGATTTAGGTCCCCACAAGTATAGTAATGCTAGGACACACACACACACACACACACACACACACACACACACACACACACACACACACACACACACACACACACACACACACACACACACACACACTACATGTATACTGTATGGATTCAGTTTCTTCTTTGAATTGTGTTTATTGTTGTTTCATATTGCCGCTAGTTTACGGCGTCTTTGTGACTCCCAGTTGAATAAATATCACAACATAAGACGGATGTGTGTGTGTGTGTGTGGTCACATGTGTGTGTCTTGTTATGGCACTTCCCTTTGGCAGGCCGTATAACTCAGGTTAATGTTATCTTATTTCACACAGCTCCGAGGCCACCTCAGGGAGTAGATCATTTGGAGCGCTCTTATTACTTTTCATTAGGCTAATGTGACGGGCAGGGGGATTTACAACAAGGGAGTAGGACACACACACACACACACACACACACACACACACACACACACACACACACACATGCACACAGTGACATAGATTTTGTGTGTGGGCGCGTTGTCCCTTTTATCTTCTGTGCAGCTTCAGATAACACTGAGCCTCCAAACTTCTCACCCACTGCTGGAATGCAGATTTCCAAGTCATAAATATCTTCTGACGAGTATTGATCAGGAGGTGAGCATGTCGAGGATTCAAAGCACCGCCCAGAGGGATTGTGGGTATGACCCTCGACCCCTGGGACTGGGTGAAGCCAGGCGGTGGGTGTCAGCTTCAACGAGAAAGTGAGGAGAGGAAATTAGAGCGGGCGTGAGCGGCTGAAATAGAAACGTGTATTCTTTTAAGTTTATTCTGGTATTTGATAACTCCGGGGCCAAGAACAGACGGATGAGAAACACACGGCTAGGTGACGACATGTGAAGAGATGTATGTTAGTTTTAGATCAGATGGTTGGGTTTAGTAAGGCTGTGAATGAATGTCAGCCTGTGTAGAAGCCGTAGCTGTGAAGAGCTTTTCCATGATTTCTTTTACAGATATCATCAGTGTTTCTTGAGTCATGCTATCATTGAGGTCACGTGCATATCGCTCGAGGATTGACATGAATATATCTCTGCGTGTTTACAGTGCAGTACACTTCTCCTCACACTGGAATGTCGTTTTTGAGAAATCCTGTTTCTCTCAAGTCACTTTGATGTGACGACGATGGCAATAAGAAGTGCAGAAGCTCTATTGGGGCCGCAGTAAACTTCTCCCTCTGTCACGGTTGAGTGAAGGAAGCAGGACCCAAGCGCAGATAACTTTGATAAACCTTTATTTCAAGGCTAAAATGGAACGAATACAGAAAAACACAGAACACTCACCGGTGGAGTCCGTCACCAACAAAAGAAGCACCGACACTGAACACAGCACGAGACAAGACTAAATACAGGGAGGGCTAATTACCAGACACAGGTGAACACAATCGGTAAACGAGACACAGGTGAGGAGGGAGGAGAAAAACACAAGAGCCACAGGTGAACACAATTAGCTAAACGAGACACAGGTGAGGAGGGAGGAGAACACACAGGGACACTAACGACAGGAGGAAAACATGACAGAGAACAGTGAAAACACCCAAACTTAGACAGAACTGTGACAGAACCCCCCCCTCAAGGGACGGATTCCAGACGTCCCTAAACCCCAACACAAAAATCCAAAAAAAATCCAGCAGGGTGGGTGGAGGGGGTCCGGAGGAGGGACGTATCCCTAGGCCACCAGGGTGGGTGGAGGGGGTCCGGAGGACGGGACTAAGCTGACCGCCCAGGAGCCCAGTAGGGGACCAGGAAGGGATCTCGGGCGGACGGCCCGGGGGCACGGCAGAAGCCGAGAAGGGGGACTCGGGCGGACGGCCTGGGGGCAAGGCAGAGTCCATGGTGGGGCGTAGGCCACAGCGGGCGAACTCAGGGGGCCGAGCATGAGGGCGAAGGCAGCGGCAGGAAGAGTCAGGGGGCCGGGCTCGAGGACGAGGGCAGCGGCAGGAAGAGTCAGGGGGCCGGGCTCGAGGACGAGGGCAGCGGCAGGAAGAGTCAGGGGGCCGGGCCCGCGGACGAAGACCGCGGCTCACAGAGGGTCGGGATCGAGGGCGAAGACCACGGCAGGAAAAGTCAGGGGGCCGGGCCCGAGGACGAGGGCAGCGGCAGGAAGAGTCAGGAGGCCGGGCAGGACCCGGTGTCGGCCGGACAGGAACCGGAGCCGGCGGGACAGGCTTCGGCAGGATCCCCCACGGAAGAGGACCAGGAGTTGGCAGGACCCCCAGCAGGAGAGCGGTTGGCGGGACCTCCGACGAGACAGGACAAAAGGTTGGCAGTACCCCCGGCAGGAGAGTAGACGGCGGGACCTCCAACGGCACAGGACACAGGGTTGGCAGTACCCCCGGCAGGTGAGTAGACGGCGGGACCTCCAACGGAACAGGACATAGGGTTGGCAGGACCCCCGGCAGGAGAGTAGACGGCGGGACCTCCAACGGGACAGGACATGGGGTTGGCAGGAACCCCGGCAGGAGAGTAGTCGGCGGGGCCTCCAACGGGACAGACATGGGGTTGGCAGGACGCCCGGCAGGAGAGTAGTCGGCGGGGCCTCCAACGGGACAGGACATAGGGTTGGCAGGACCCCCGGCAGGAGAGTAGTCGGCGGGGCCTCCAACGGGACAGGACACAGGGTTGGCAGGACCCCCGGCAGGAGAGTAGTCGGCGGGGCCTCCAACGGGACAGGACACAGGGTTGGCAGGACCCCCGGCAGGAGAGTAGTCGGCGGGGCCTCCAACGGAACAGGACATAGGGTTGGCAGGACCCCCGGCAGGAGAGTAGTCGGCGGGGCCTCCAACGAGACCGGACAAAGGGTTGGCAGGAACCCCGGCAGGAGAGTAGTCGGCGGGGCCTCCAACGGGACAAGACATGGGGTTGGCAGGACCCCCGGCAGAGGGCTAGTCTGCGGGACCTCCAACTGGACAGGACATGAGGTTGGCAGGACCCCCAGCGGAACCTCCAACGGTACAGGACATGGGGTTGGCAGGACCCCCGGCAGAAGACTAGTCTGCGGGACCTCCAACTGGACATGAGTAGGGGCTTGAGTGGGGACTCGAGAGAGGGCTTGAGAGGGAACTTGAGAGGAAACTGGAGAGTGGACTCGAGAAGGAACTCGAGAGGTAACTCGAGAGGGGACCTGAGAGGGGACTTGAGAGGGGACCTGAGAGGGGACTTGAGAGGGAACTCGAGAGGTGACTCGAGAGGGGACTAGAGAGGGGACTTGAGAGGGAACTCGAGAGGAGACCTGAGGGGAAACTTGAGAGGTGACTCGAGAGGACACTGGAGAGTTGACTTGGGAGGTGACTCGAGAGGACACTGGGGAGTTGACTTGAGAGGGGACTCGAGAAAAGACTCGAGAGGGAACCTGAGAGGGGACTTGAGAAAAGACTCAAGAGGGAACTTGAGAAGTGACTAGAGAGGACACTGGAGAGTTGACTTGGGAGGTGACTCGAGAGGACACTGGAGAGTTGACTTGAGAGGGGACTCGAGAAAAGACTCGAGAGGGAACTCGAGAGGGGACCTGAGAGGGGACTTGAGAAAAGACTCGAGAGGGAACTTGAGATGGGATGAGGGAAGGGACTAGAGAAGTGACTCGAGGAGGGACTTGAGAAGTGACTAGAGGTGGGACTGGAGAAGGGACTAGCGAAGGGACTAGGACAGCTGGGGCCAGAGCTAAGGCTGGAACCATGGCTGCTGGGGCCAGAACTGGGGCCGGAATGATGGCTGCTGGGGCCAGAACTGGGGCTGGAACCATGGCTGCTGGGGCCTGTACTGGGGCCGGAACTATGGCTGTGTGGGCCGGTTCTGTAGCCGGAACCATGACTCTTGGGGCTCGGATTGCTAGCCTGGACTTGCGACTCCTTCTCCTAGAAGCCGCCTGAAGGCTCCGTGGACCTCCAAAAGCCAGCCGAGTTCCAGAAAACGCCTCTTGGACAGGAGCAGGAACTGGGGCGGAAGCACTGGTTGACTCCAGACGGAACACACCGAGACGTTTATAGTCCGCAGGCTGGAAATCACACACCCAGATGAAGTTCAACATCCAGTCAGGTAAGAACTTCACCAAGTCCGGTTTCTCCATAGCCAACCGGTGCGCCTCTACCAGAGCGGCCTCCTTCTGCCGAACACTGGACGCTCCCCTCCACCAATCATAGCAGCAAGCCAAAGCAAATGAAAAATGCTGTAATTCCACCTCAAATGGGTCATCTGCTGGGTCCATCTCTGGTCGGTGCTTTCTGTCACGGTTGAGTGAAGGAAGCAGGACCCAAGCGCAGATAACTTTGATAAACCTTTATTTCAAGGCTAAAATGGAACGAATACAGAAAAACACAGAACGCTCACCGGTGGAGTCCGTCACCAACAAAAGAAGCACCGACACTGAACACAGCACGAGACAAGACTAAATACAGGGAGGGCTAATTACCAGACACAGGTGAACACAATCGGTAAACGAGACACAGGTGAGGAGGGAGGAGAAAAACACAAGAGCCACAGGTGAACACAATTAGCTAAACGAGACACAGGTGAGGAGGGAGGAGAACACACAGGGACACTAACGACAGGAGGAAAACATGACAGAGAACAGTGAAAACACCCAAACTTAGACAGAACTGTGACACCCTCTCTGGTTGAAGTTCACAGGCGTGACTTTTAATCAAAGAAGCAGATATTTTTCTTACTCCGTTTTTTCACGTTTTAGGCCAAGACACCGTTGAGGCTCCCAAAGTGCTCTAACTGTAAAGGAAATTAAGATAAGATTTAATTTCAATGCTGGGACAACAGTTAGCATCTATATATGCAGAATATATGATATGAGAATATACATATGACATATGAAAAGTATGGACAGTATTAATGGGTATAGAGACTATGAACAGTAGTATACATAGCAATACACTCTAGGTAGTAGTAGTAGTTCAAGCATAATGAACACACAGTAAGTATTGACACTCTTATGTATACATCTGAGTCCGCGCCATTGAAGATATTACATTTTTTTATATGAATGATTAATGTGTCAAGTCAATCACAATTATGTGTGTGTGTGTGTGTGTGTGTGTGTGTGGAAGGGGGGGTGATGCAGAAAATGAAAAGGACTTTATTTAGGCCGTGTCAAGTTGCAGATTTTGAAAAGGAGCATGAGCTACACTTCCTTTTCTGCCCTCGTCTTCCATCATTGTGACGTTAAACTGTTTCCATGTTTGAATAGCCTATACACACACACACACGCGCACACACACACACACACACACACACACACACACAAACATACCATGTATACATCACTACAGGGGTCATTACATTGACTTACATGCACTTATCCTAACCATAACCATAACCAACACATGCCTAACCCTAACCAAGTCTTCACCCTAAAATGAATGACACACACACACACACACACACACACACACACACACACACACACACACACACACACACACACACACACACACACACACACACACACACACACACACACACACACACACACACACACAACACACACACACACGTTACAGTAGCCCCAGTTGAGGTTTGCTGCTTGGCTTCTGCCTTTAAACTCACTTCCACTTCTCCCTTTCTGAAGCCCCCCTCCTGCTGGGTGGTCTCAGCATCACTAGGATCATACTTTTGATTTCTCCCCGTCAGATTTTTCCAACAGACAGACAGACAGAGTCTCTGCTAACGACTGACCCCCTCCTCCGTCTCGGCTTTATTTGACTTTGTCTTTTACCCGGTTTGTCTCTCGTGTCTCCGCCCTCCTCTCCATCTGCCGCCCAGACGTTGAGGCCTCTGACGTTTCTTTCCTCGTCTTTTCTTCTCCTCCTTACAGTAAACACCTGCACACACTCCGAATGGAAACAACGACATGAATAGCGCTGTTGAAAGAGTGCTGACAGCCCCGAAGAGATCCCTTTCACATGCGCACAAACTGAAAAGAGGGGAGGGGGGGATAGCATGTGTGTGTAAAGGACTAGTACAGTGGGCACGACCTTCATTTACATTCTCATTCACTCCAGTATTTACATTTTTGTGGTGAGAGTTTTTATAATCCCTCGTGGATAAATCTTATTTTTTAAGCGATATTGTTCCATTTTATGAGTTTAAAAACTAAAAAGGGAAAATCCCTCCTCCGTAAACCATCAGTCGAAATGTTGGTAATTTATTTCTCCTTTTAATAAACAGCAGTGCCGTAACCCGACCGCTTATTTGACCGAACCGTGCCAATGTTTTGATATGTTTCAGTTCATTTGGTTCAAGCCGCCGATGTTTAGCATTCCCGCTGACAGCTTTCCAAAGCATACAATACGCTTCAGATTGATTTCCCACCCTGCAGGCATCCACTGGTTCCCATTCATTTCAATATCAACTTGGAGAGACTTGATACTGGCTCGCGAAAGGTAATCCATCATAGAAACATTTGTTGCCTTCACTTTTTTGGCAATTACCTCATTGTTGTGTCGTGCTCCATACTGTGTGAGGATTGAGGGATACTATGACATCAGCATGTTTTAACTTTCACTTTGGACGGCGCTGAAAACCTTTTTTTTTACCCTTGCTCTTTTCTGTGAAGGACACACATGTAGCCGGTTTGGGTTATTCTAACAGGGAATGTTTTGCTTTGGAAAACTGTACCAATGCACTGCCATGTACCAATAAAGATTCAGCAACATTTGAATACAAATCAGTTGACAATAGTTGGGGAACTTGATTATATCTCCAGCGCTGTCAATCACATGTAACGCCCACACTGTCCTGATTTGGCCAATTAATAATAATAATACATGTTATTCATGTAGCGCTTTTCCTGTTGCTCAAAGCGCTTGAATTAGCTGTGTGTGTAAAACTCTCTAGAAATAATAACTAAGGCTTGAGTTTTCTCCAGGACTTCATTTTGAAGGTTTCTGATTATATTCAATAATTGCTAATAAATGTTATTGAAAAAGAAATCTGTGTATTTCAAGAAATCATCATTACTTTCCATCATTAGCCAGCTTTGGGTCAAACCTACGGTGGCCGACAGACGCGCCACAACGACCCAAAACACTTCCAACATTTCTTCACCAGCTTGACAACCACGCAGAGCATTTGGAAAACATTCACCAACTCCGCGAAACATGCACATTGAATCGCTGCAAGCAATCTAAAAGTTGATTAAAACATGTTGCAGATTATAGTACCACATTTAAAACCTTTACAACAACATCCGAGTATCTGTCTTCTTTAAGTCTGAGCTGATTGGGAAGCGCATTACCTGCACAGGTGTTTCCACTCTGCCTGGTTGGAGCTCTGAGTGTGTCTCCAGGCACTACTGGGGAGGACTTTACACCAAATGTTTTTATATGCTATGTTTGTCTGGCTGTCAGCAACATTACAGGAACAAAATAGCTGGCTTGGTTTTCATAATACTTGGTGAAAGGGTGTTAGGAAGACTAAGGAAGAACACTGGATACTTATGTTGCTGCATTTATGTGGAGTTGGAAGATTTGGAAAATGTTCTCGATGGAAAAGTTCATAAGGACGCCCCTTTAGTCAACACAGCAACTCAAACAGATATCACACTTTGGTTTTGAACACTGGGCAAAAAACACAACGAGCAGCATGTATTCTCCATTTAAAGATCACTGATATCACAATAACTACTTCCTTATTTCGGAGGTGGCACTATCCGAGGGGCATGCCTTGCAGTCTCAGTAGGAAAAGCACAGGTGTAAATAATCAAATGAATATTGTTTGACTTCCTTGTCCTCGTATTGTTCACGCTGGCTTGCTGTCACACTGCCACGAGTTCGAATGGTGCCATCGTTTACGAGATGAGAAACAGGCTGTTTTTTTAAGTAATAATAATACATTTAAGTTAATTTCCGATGGACTGTCCACTCCAAGTAGGGAATGAGTCCTTACCCCAAGTGAAGGAGTTCAAGTCTCGTGGTCTTGTTCTCGAGTGAGGGAACAATGGAGCGTGAGATGGGCCGGAGCAGCGGGAGCGGTACTGCAGTCGCTTTACCGCACCGTTGTGACGAAAAGGGAGCTGAGCCAGAAGGCAAAGCTCTCTGTCTACCGGGCCATTTTCGTTCCTACCCTCACCTATGGTCATGAAGGATGGGTCATGACCCAAAGAACCAGATCGCGGATACAAGTTGAACCCTCCTCCTTCGCGTCGAAAGGAGCCAGTTGAGGTGGTTCGGGCACCTAGTTAGGAAGCCACCTGGACACCTCCCTAGGGAGGTGTCCAGGCACGTCCAGCTGGGAGGAGACCAAGGGGTAGACCTAGGACCAGGTGGAGGGATTATATCTCTTCGCTGGCCTGGGAGCGCCTTGGGATCCCCCAGTCAGAGCTGGTTGATGAGGGGAAAGGAACGTTTGGGGCTCTCTGCTGGAACTGCTACCCCCGAGACCCGACCACGGATAAGCGGGAGAAGATGGATGGATGGATGGACATTTAATTTATATAGCGCTTCTCATCTGCCTAGACAAATCTCGAAGTGCTTCACAACAAAGGACACTGATACAATTTGAAAGATTAAAAAAATAATAATAATTAAAAAAAAGAAATAAGATAAAAGTCGGAGATAGCGATAAAAATGGCAATACTCCAGGTGTACCATGCTCAAAGTTGATTGGAAGGCCGAAAGAAGAGGGTCTTAAGGCCGGTTTTGAAGACCTCGGTGCAGGGGGCTTAACTATGACAACTGTCGTGTGAAAGCGCCTTCAAATTTTTACAATATACTAAATATTCCCCAACAATTGCGTGCAGACTCAATGTGGGAAAGAGACACATAAACAAAATCAGACATCGATCCTAAGCGAAGGATGTAACGTAGATTTGTGTAATCAAACCAACAACCTTGCATGTAATTACTGTGTGCTGATCCAGGACATCTTAGTGCAAAGTTGACCCTCCAGTAAAGCAGCTCATAAACACATGTGCAGCCTGACACACTGAACAGCCTCTCTCCATCCTCCCTGCATCTTAAAGACGGCTGCAGCGAACAGACAATGTCCCACATAAAGTATGAGAGGCATGCAGCCCGGGCGTGCTGAGTCACTTTGCTTAATGCTCACATAGATAGACCCGGGGCTTTTATTTTGGCAGCGAGCTCTCGGAGCAGTCACTGATATGATATACAGCAGCTCTTAATACACTCACTGGCTCTCAAATATGTAATGGAGCAAATTAATGCAGTAGCCTCGGACAGAGACACCCAGAATTGAAAACCAATTTAATCAACCTTTGTCTATCCCTGTCATTTTTTCTCTCCTCTCGTTTCCATCAGCTGCCCTTTTTCTCTCTCGCTCTTGGCTTTGAGATGGGAAAGATTGGAGGAGGAGGAAGAGGAGGAGGAGGAAGAGGAGGAGGGGTGAGTGTGGACAGGACGTGTATAGCCGGGAAGAGCTAATCCTTAGCTATGCTGCCTGGAATTCATTGCGGGATCATTTGTTAACTTCCTGCAACATTATGCTAATGCCGTACAATTATCGTCTTTGGCACGAGAAACACCGGGCGAGTTTTTCTACTGATAGTTTTCAAAATGTCGTATATCATTATTAATTGGAAAAACGTTGAGTTCCACGCTGAATACCAGATTAGATTTTCTTTATCCGACTCCAAAAAAACGTGATCCCCCTCCTAATAGCCAACCTCTGGAACGGATTAATATGAGGGAGAGATGATGAGAAATCCTCCATAAATCAACCACTTTCTTCTAATCAGGGACCCATGTGGGAGAGAGGGTCGAGTGCTCAATCAGACCATCAAAAGTATTTCTTTTTTGTGGTAGGGACTCGGCTGAACCCTGAGGAGGAGGAGACAGGAATCACACGCTGCGTCTCATACTTCACTCTTCTAACATTCATCATGATCTCTTTCAGTTCTGTCACACACTTATCGCTGTAAACCCCCAGCTGCACTGCGCACCCCTCGTTCACTCACCCCCTCCCCTTTTAGCATTTCTATCTACAGGAAGCACATCACATCACAAACAAGCGCTCTAATAGCTTTAGTGGATTGGCATAATCTGGCTAGCCTAGCGCGCTACACGCTAATGGCATGTTGTACACCGACCCCGGCGGCGCCTTGGTGTTATCAGTGTGTCGTCATTAGTGTGTTTTCTGCCCTCCATCTGCTGCCCCTCCCCCATTTCTCCCCAGGGTGGTTCTGGGATAGCGTCCCGTTGACCTCCGTGGCAAAGCTGAGCCGCTTAACGTCGCCACCTGATGGCATCGCTTGGCTACGGGACAAATCTGGTTACCTGAAGGACATCCGTGCGTCAGCGCTCTGTGATCTAATCAAACTCTCACACACACACACACACACACACACACACACACACACACACACACACACACACACACACACACACACACACACACACACACACACACACACACACACACACACACACACACACACACACACACACACACACACACACACACACACACACACACACACACACACACACACACACACAAGGTTGAATATGATCTGTTGATATTTGCTGGGACACACACAGACAAAGGATAAAGTGTGCGTGGTTTTCAGAGGACATCAATGTGCAATATTGACAATATTTGCACGATATGCCCACGTTGCACAAGCACTCATATTACCTAGTAGTTTCTAAGCAGTGAGTTGTAAATGGTAAATAATTTTTTTAGTCTTTGTAACCCCTTAAGGTGCTTTTACATACACAACACAGCATTCACACATTCACACCCTTACACGGTGCCAACTGCTCAAGGAAATGAACATTCACACACTACCATCCGGAGGAATTTGACGGTGTGTGAAATGTGATAAATTGCCTCAAACTGTTAGACTTGAGTCAGCATTGGTTGGGACTGAAGACTACAAGACAGTACATGCAGGGCCGTAATTGGTCCGAATTCAATAACACGTCATACATGCAGCCCTCTATTCACCCCTCTGCCGCCTACAGTCACCCAATAACGCCTTTCTGCAGAGAACTATAACACACACTGACATAAAGTAGAACCACTGGAGTTGTGGTCACTGTAATTTGCGCCACCAGTAATCTGTCTCATTCTCTTTCCATCAACCTTTCCCTCTGCGTATGAGTTTTTCCACCAGGCTGAGTTTCCTGCCTGGCACCAGGGCTTGAAATAGAGTAGCAGCAAAATGCATTAGCAGAACAATAAAAGTACCTCCCACAATAATCTGTTCACACCCCCCCCCCATCCCCTGCTACATTTTGGATTTCTTTGTTTGGTTTAGTAAGAGCCGTATCCCTTCTTTCACAGGAAGGGTGTGACTTATGTGAGAAACAGCGAGAGAAAACTAAAACAGAGATGATGAGATGAAGGGAGAGGAAAGACAGGAAGCATGAAAGAGGTAGACATAAAGGAGGAAGAGAGGGGATAAGAGGGATTTCCCGTATGGAAATGGAGAGCCTTTGACGGAGGCTGGAACTTCTCGTACTATTTCCAACCAAAACTGACAAATGGTGTTTTGTGGCAGTGAGAAATGTGACGTCCAATGTGCCTTCTAAGGAATTAAGAGGAATAAAAGCTGACGTCCCTAATATCCTATATGTTTGAGGCCATATATAAGCATTACTCATTGAACAATAACTCTTATTTTCACAGCTTTGCCAACAGTTGTTCAAATCATAAAGTACTGTAAGGTTTGGGAACACATTGAGATCACTGAAAGGAAGTGTGACGGGGCCAAATGGAACATAACATTTTGATTATAATACACCAGTATTTGAAGACCAACTTCTTGGTTTAACTTTACTTTTATTTGTGCACACATGTATAACCGATCGCTGACAAAACACATTTATCTAACTCACAGATAAAAACACAATAGGCGCTTTCACACTGCAGTACCTTTCCCACAAAGGTTCATCAGATCTTAGTTCATGAGAACTCTTTAGTTCTCATGAAGTAAGTACAGATCGCGTTCACACCGGAATAAGTCCCTGGGGGAGGATTAGGCAAATTAAGCCGCTGACGTCACTTCTTCTTCTTCTTCTGCTTTGGGTTTACTGGCAGGCCGCAAACCACTTCACGGCGTATACTGCCGCCCGGAGTCCCCGGCCGGATGTCCCCGGAGTTGGGGACTGGCTTCAGTAGAAGCTGCTGGGACTCCCAGGAGCTTCTACTGAAGCCTTCTGAGTAAATCGCCAGAACGCCGACACCTCCTCATCTCCACCGCTCCCATGTTTTCTTTTATGACATCCACCCCATTCATAAATATTTTAACGTGAAAGTTAGGTATTATCCATCCAACATCAGCGGCTAAATAATGCTTTTCTGGCCATGTGAGATCACATTACATCAGGGATGGGCAACTTGGATGGTGGGGCCCACATAATTGATGTACTGGCCACCAGGGGGCCGCAGATTCACTTGGAACACACACACACACACACACACACACACACACACACACACACACAAATTCCATGTATTGTATGTAATTATTAACAAATATACTAAGTCTGACATCTTCATTGACATTTTACAATCTTTCAGGAACATCCTCTAATAATCTCACAAATATCAGTTCACAGAAATGTTATTAAATGTTTACAAGTGGCTTGTTTGTATTGAACAGGTTATTTAACAGTGGAATACAACTATTGGAAACCACGGAAAATGTGTGTGCATTGAGATGAACCATTAAGATGACATGTCCCTTATTCCACAATATGGGGAGTGTCGATACAGACACCTGTCAACCCGCACTCGTAACTCATAACACGGCAGGGTCCGTGACAGTTTGTTTTCAACTGATTTCAAATAAACAATGTCTTAGAATATTAAACTTGCTTCGCCAAATTCATATGATAAATACAACTTTCAAGCTTGTGAAGGCATAAATACAAGTGGTAACTTAACGTCACAGCAGGCATAACAACAGCCGATACACACAAACGATGATTTCGTGGTATTTAGCTGCCGAACTAAATCACGTACGCAACTCGCGACGTAACTAGGATTTGCCCGTCCCTGCATTAATGCAACCATGTTCCAACATATGGTGGAAAGCCTTCTCAGAAGTACATTGATAGCAGCAGAGCTTTATATTGATGAATAGTGAATACATCAACAATCCCAGGTGTAATGGTGATATGTCCACGCACTTCTGTCCTCATATCAGTCTTAACATGCTACAACAAAGCAACGAGTGCCCTAAACATACACCGTATTACTTTTGCTTAAATACAGTAACACCAGCTCACTGTAATTCACTGTAGGCTATAGGCCTATCTATATTAAGAAACCAACCAGCATGGCGTCTTTACATGTTTCAATTCAAGTTTCAAGGCTTCATTGTCCATTAGCTACAGTGTAGATATGGCAATGAAAAGTCACAGGCTCCTCCAACAGTGCAACATGAACATATACACGACATAAAGCAAATAAAACATATAGAATAGTGCAAGAGAATGTTTGAGATGTGCAAGAAGAGTCTATATACTGTACAGTCAATGGGATATGATGGAGGAGTTTGACATTATCCTGTGTCTCTCTGGTATAGCTGTCATATTTAGTTTATGGTCCCTGTGGGGGGGGGGGGGGGAGAGAGAGAGAGGAGGAGGAGAGAGAGAGACGAGCGAGAGAGAGAGCGAGAGAGAGGGAGAGAGAGAGAGAGAGAGAGAGAGAGAGAGAGAGAGAGAGAGAGAGAGAGAGAGACAGACTCTGAGGAGAAGCTGTCTAACCGGAGAGTGGCCGAGGCAGATACTGTTACACTGCACCCATGGGATATATGACCAGAGGGATGTGTGTGTGTGTGTGTGTGTGTGTGTGTGTTTGTGTGTGTGTGTGTGTGTGTGTGTGTGCAGAGAAGAGGTGGGTTGTCATGCAGGAGCAGGCAGATATATAGAGAAAGAAAGAGAGACGATGCACAATGTGATGTAGAGGGTCAATAACCATAATTCATTTGTACACACGTGTGTCAAAAAACGAAATGTAAAATAGGCGAAAAAGCTAAATGTGCCTAAACTGCTCTCAAATGTCCAGTTATGCAAGTGTCTGTGAAACTACAATGAGAATAAATATGAAAAATAAGTTGATTCCACAGCTTTTAAAACATCTCATAGATTTCACCTTTATTTAACCAGATAAAAGCATTGAGATAGAATCTCATTTTCAATGCTGACCTGGCCAAGAAGGCAGCAACGTTACACATAACACAAACATATAAAATACAGAGAACATAACTAAGAAAACAAAAGACAAAAAAGCAGTCACTACATTGAGCACATTAGGACAGTAAGAAAGGTACTACTTATTACTGCAAGAGCAGCTGGTAGTAAGGACTTCAGACAACTTCAATTTAAAACAGGCTATAGAGACAAGTGCCCTCAGTTTGAGGCGTGATTGAAGGTCATTCCAAGACCAAGGACCATAATAAAAAAGACTCCTTTTCCCAGCCTCAGTCCGCACAGCAGGAACCTGGAACCGTATCCAGGCACTGGATCTGAGGTTGTAAGAGTCACAAACTGGAGCAAATCTGGCACATATGTAGAGTGGAAGCTTACCTAAAATGGCTTTATACATTAATAAAAACCAATGCCGCATCCTACGCACAGTAAGTGAGGACCATCCAGTTAGAAATCTTTAAAATAGACTTTGTTAGCAAGACAGTTCTCTCTTAACAGAAAGGAATACCCTTTCCCTTTGAAAGCCTAATTTGAACAGTAACCTCGTGTACATCTCCTATACTCTGTTTCTCTCCATCAGTATCCCTAATTCGTTCATTTACACACATGTAATGGTCCAAGCGAAAATAAGAAACACGTCAAAAGTAGTACAAATCGACTAATACCCACATTTTGAAACATATACTTTCGAAGCTGCCATGTCTTTTCAGTTTTTTGAGTTTTTAGTTCAAATGAATTGTAATATCATCGTTGTACTGATGAATGTGCTGGTGAAACATCTGAATTGTTAGTCTGATAATACGTCATGTTTTAAGGGTACATGGAATGGTTCTTGTTTAAAGACAGAACAATATTTGATGATCTGGTCAGATTGTATGAAATCCCTCTCTAGTGCCGACCTGTTCCCATGCTCTCTCCCCGCCTCCTCTTTAACAGAGTGTGTGTCAGCGAGTGTGTGTCAGTCAGTGTGTCTGAAGTGGCTCTAAATGAATAGCATCGCTCGGACCAGAGTGTGAAGTGATGGCGACAGACTTGAGGAAGAGGAGAGAGTTTGATGGAGAGGAGAGAGGCTTGAGAGAGTGGACGAGGGGAAAGTTTGGATTTAAAGGAGGGATATTAAAATGATTAAAAGGATGGGAAGCCAGGGGTCGAGAGAAGCGGAAAGTATGATGGCGGGACGGGGGGAGAGAGGGTAATACAGAAAGCCCTTTCACTATATTTAATGTAAGTTGGTAAGAGTGCCTCGTAATTTATCACTCAGCTATATAAAGAGTGCTACAGAGACTACTCATTATATTGGGATACAAGTCAGAATCCTATGGGTTTTAAATGTCAGTGTTGTTCTTGTTTATAGCTCAAATGAAATTAAGTTAGCATCCAGTCCATGTTAGCATTGCAAGGGGTGCATCAACAAAGAACCATTGGGAATATTGCTGAAAATTAATTTGTGGCACTACTTCCAAGTTGTTTTCAGCCAGAGGCGCGGGAAGGTATTTTGAGTGGGGGTGCTGAGGTGCTGGACTCCAGTGAACACTATTACGGGCACTATAGAGCACGCACAAAAGCGCGAGCACTAGGGGCGCTACAGTGGAATGTTCTACTGCAACACTCCCCACACGCACACACACAGTACACCCGCGACTGCTACAATCAAATCAAATCAAGTTGTATTTATATAGCACATTTATAAACGATTTTTGGTCCAACCAAAGTGCTGTACATAAAATAAAAATAGCCTACAGTAGAGACACTTTACAGCAAATACAACAGCACAGATTGTTCAGAATATCAGTATGAGAAAAACGACACCCTCTGTCCTTAGACCCTCTGTCCTTAGACCCTCTGTCCTTAGACCCTCGCATCGTACAAGGAAACACTTCCAGAGAAAAGCCACAGTTTAAAGGGAACATGGGAGAAACCTCAGGGAGAGCAACAGAGGAGGGATCCCTCTCCCAGGACGGACAGACGTGCAATAGATGCCGTGTGTAAATCCAAGAGATAATACATTTTCACAGCATATAGACCGAATGTTAGGAAATGCATGCGTCTGTAATAAGAAGATGAATCCATGAGGATGTCAGCAATCCTGTGGAAGCCATCAGGGAAGCAGCATGACGAGACCCAAGGCAGGACCGCAGAGACAGGTTCAGCCACGACCCGAAGTCCACGACTTAATCCAGAACTCAGGATAGAGGATCCAAGACACAGGACTACAGCTAGAGGATCAGCCTCGACTCCGGATCCCGGCGCAGATATAGATACAAAACAAGAAGAAAGATTTGGCTGGGTTAATCGGAGCAAGAGAATACACAGACACAGACAGAGAGGGGAGAGGTCATTGGATAAAAGGTATTATTGATAACCCTCTAGAAAGATCTCATGAACTTCCCCACTCAATCTATCAAGACCTGAGCAGTTATATTAGAGGATAAGAAACAGAGAGAGGGAGCACAACAACCTCTCTTGGTCAGATGCACTCGCTTATCTAAGTGACTCTGTACCCCGTTACCCTCTACAAGGCCATAGACCAGCAGAGGGGAAATGGGGGGTGGGTAAGGGTAAGGGTTTTTAATAATAAACCGCAAGGGTCTAAAGGGAAAAAATATGAAATATAAGGTACTATATTTTAAGTAATCCTATCTACTATTCCTATATTTGAATAATGTATAAACTATTTTAAAAATACTTGAAATCCTATGTTATGTTATAAATATTAAAATGAATAACTAAATAAATGAATAAATAGATAAATGAATAAATAGATAATTAAACAAAAGCCAAAGAGTGAAGGCTCGATAATCAGCTCACGGCATATAGGCAGGGGTAAAGTGCTATTTTTTAGGAGTGGGGGGCTGACCTCACCTCCTCTAAGGGGGTCCGGGGGCATGCTCCCCCGGGAAGATTTTTTTAAATATTGAAGTTAAAAGCATCAATCTGGTGCACTTTGAGAGCAACATTAAGAGATCTATGGATACATCTCTCAACACCCAGATGAAACACAACTGTAAGCAGATGTTCTTTTCTTTATGGATATTTTACAAATCACTTCCCTTTCAAACTGTATTCTTGTTTTACTGCCATATAGTATTTCATACCTGTTTTTCATTGTTTTTTTATAACGATAGTGATCATATGAAGGTGTGCCACGGAAATAATCTTTTGAATAATTTGTGACCAAACCGTTTGAGACCCACTGAGATAACTTAGACTAAGGTGAACTATATAAACACTCAGAGAGTCCTTTAGCTCACCTGAGCCTCTCAGTCTGAGAGGAGAGCTCTCCTCCAGCTTGTTGTGGAACCAACAGCTCCTTGTGTCAGTTAGTGCAGCGAGCTAACCAGATGCTAACAACACGGTCCCTGCTGGCATCTCTCTCTCTCTCTCTCTCTCCT